>CP125976.1:83147577-83437598 GCA_030063025.1 Avena longiglumis
TTCTCATTTGAAAAATACTTGATTTCTTGCTTCTGTGCCTAACTTAAAGCGCTTAAAGAAAAAGTATACTTGTTGGGAGATAACCTCAAGAGTTTCCTGAGTCTTGGAAGCATATCAGAATGACCTTCTTTCTTATCCTTTTTGTTTGCTTTTTGTGCCAAGAATGACCTCTAATGAGAGGGAAGTAAGATTTGGGGGAGTTGCTGTCTCCGAATGTATTTCCCTCCTACCATAAAAAATTTGTGAGGAGTCTTTTGTAGGTTTGATTGAGCCTTCTAAAATTTACTTAATAATCTCTTGTATGTTGGAATCTAACTTTAGTTAGTTCAACACTTTTGATTTGATATACAGAAGATTTTTTTAAAAATCGGTTTCTACCGGCCAATCTGCCGTGATTACGTATTTCACGGCCATTTGCATTTGCTTCTTATTGATTCCTTTTTTGAGTTCTCTTTGGGGAATTGAGATTTTTTAAATGAGTTGCTACAAGATATTGTGTTTTTTAGTGAAAAGTTTTGTTGTTCCAAATCTAAGTTTCAAAGGTTTATTATCTTTTGAATACACTAATGTTTCTAATGAAGATTGTGTGAAGTTTTGTATGAAGGAAAATTTCGTATAGAGAAAGAATGATGTAATGAGATGAAGAATGGACAAAATCTCAAGTTTGGGGATGCCACCGGTGTCACCCCAAGAAATATCCAAGAGTTACAAGCTGGCCAAAGCTTGGGGATGCCCATAGGCTTCCCTTCTTCATCAATAAAAGCTCAGTCTCTCAGACACTTTGTTTTTATTGTTTCATGCACCTGTTTGGAGTTGTTCTTGCCCGCTTAGTTTTCGCTTGGCTTTGCTTAGTTTGTTTAGTTTTCTTTTAATAAAATAGTTTGGACCTCCGCTCGCCGTGTTGTTTCAAATAAGTCGATTAGTGCTGGAAAGGAGTAGAAAGTTCTTGCTGAAGTGCAAGAGGAGCTTGTATTGGCTATGACTTAGACTTTAGCATGTCATGCTAGGTGTTGTTTTGACCTTATGCTTAGTGATTATTGCTGTAGCACGACTTGTTCCAAACAATTGGGATTGCTTAGTGTGCCTTGAAAGAATCATGCGTTGTTTTAGCATACCAAAGCATAGTATTATGGTATTCTCCTTGATGTTTTGTTTGGGTTGAATTGGAAAATGCTCACACCATGTTATGACTATGAACAAGCCACCATTGAAGGAATATGCCCGAGAGGCAATAATAAAGTGGTTATTATCGTATTCCTTATTTATGATAAATGTTTATTTTGCATGCTATAATTGTATTAATACAAAAACGTTATTACATGTGTGTTTAATAAACAAAAAGGAAGTTCTTAGTTATGCCTCTCTTATAAACTAGCTCTTTGATTAACAAGATGATCAAAGTTTCCTTATCATGGACATTGGATGTTGTTAATAACAAGGTCACAACATTAGTGTAATGGTGTGATGAACATTCATCCGAAGTATAGAATTACGATCAAAGTCATTGAGTTTATAGTCCTATAACAACTTAATGATCCTAATCTCTTAACCATGAGATCATGTCAATCACTAACACCGGAAGAGTTTCTCGATGACATCAAACGTCACACCGTGAATCGGGTGATTATAAAGATGGCTTTAACTACTAAAGTGTTATGTTGAGACCCATGGATCAAGAGGAATTTGTTCATCCCGATGATGGATAGATATACTGGGCCCTCTCGGTGATATCACATTGGTTAGCTTGCAAGCAAGTGATTTGATCACTAGAATGTTATATCATGGGAACGAGAAAGAGTGCATGCTCGGTAAAGAGATCAAACTAGGTATGGAGATACCGATGATCTAATCTCTACATGTAATATATCGTGAAACAAAGGGCTTAAGATACTAGCGTGAAGGTTCACACGATCACGTAAGTCATCGCTGAATGTGCGGAGTCAAGATGGATCTCTGTGTCCCGCTATCGATTATTGATCGGAGAAGGGTTCTCGATCATGTCCGCATTATTCGCGAACCGTAGGGTGACACACTTAAGGGATACCAACACCATTCGAGCAAATGATATGCCGTAAAAAGAAAAGGAAAGCGCAGGAATTTATTTCACTAGACACCGAACTGCTTTTATTGAAATTGCTCAAACTGGTTTCGCATGTGAAATTGAAATTTTGTAAGGGTTTTATGAATGTTTGTTAATTAAAGTAATTAACAAAATTCTGAATAAATAAATAAAAGAGTTTTATTTAATGAGAGTGCATTAAATTTGGTGGAAATTTAATGCATGTGAGTGGATTTTGAGTGGAGGCTTTTAATGGGAGTGAGGCTTTCATTTTGAGTGGAGCCCACCCACATGAATGTGGAAGAGGTGGGAAGCCCCATGGCTGGGCGCCATGCCCCTTGGGTGCCCCCTCTCCCTATAAAAGGCCCCTCTCCTCCTCTCAAAGCACACCTCCTCGTGAAGGATCTCTCTCCCTTTAGAATTTTCCCATGGTCTCGGATCAGTAGATACATGTTCCTGGCTTTTTCTGAAGGATTTGTTGCTTCCGCTGCTCGCTGGAGTGAGGGCACGGAGGTTGTCGTGTACCCGTGACGCGTGTGCGATCACGATGCACCAACCGCTTTGAGGTGTCGGACTTGATCGTGGCCGACCGGCCGGACAGATGACTTCATCACGATCTTGAGATCGACAAGCCGCTCACATCATCCACGCAGTACAACCTCGCTAACGCTATTCGGTCTTAGAGGGTATGTATTATATGGATGGATATCCACCCGCTGTTTGTATCTAGTAGATAGATCTTGGTACTTAGTTGTTCCCATCGAGGAAAATTTTTGTTTTCTATGTTGCGAACCCTACAAAGCAGTATCGAGCCGATCTATGCGTAGATACTTTGCACGGTAGTACACATATGAGTATGTATGGCGATGATCATTTTATTGCTTCTTAGTTTTACTTTGGATATTGGTGCATAGTGGGATGAAGCGCCCGCATAAACTTTTACATGTTCTCGCACATGAGACCTGCTCCACGCTTGACATGCAACTAGTTTTGCATAAGTGGCTAGCGGGTGTCTGCTCTCTACTATAGTCAATATATAATTTGCAACGAGTTGTCAACAATTTGCTACCCTCACAGGTTCATGTTCGAGGGTAAGAACGGTTCTAGACAGCCCTAAACCACGTGAAACTTGCAATGGATAAATTAGAGGCGCCTAGTTTAGATTGTTGTTGGGCTAGTGTTATGATATGGTGATGTTGTAAGTAGAAGTATGATATGATACTCATAACATACATAACGTGTAAACTCCCTTAGACCTTGATTTACACATAAAGGTATGATAGTGATCATACCACGATGCACATGATAGAGATCATATGCGGAACCATATCATTCCACTAATAAACATGTGATGTTTGATAGCATCTTATATTGCTTGTTTGGCTTTTATTAGCATAATAAGATGATCCTCATTTAGATATCAAGATAAAATGTGTTCTTCCTTAAGTATGCACCCATAATGTTTCGTCGCATCAAGACATCACGTGATGATCGGGTGTACTTGAATCCATTTAGCACATCTCGTGTAAGACAAGCCATACACGCCAATACTAAGGTTCTTATCAAGCAGCCTAGCATGTACGTATACGGCCTCGGAACATAGACCTAAAGGTTAAGCATGAGTCATATAGTAGATATGATGCCCATTTGATGCTTTCTTTGAAGCTACAACCGACCACGTGATGATCGGACTTGGTGTAGTGGATTTTGTTCATAATCACCAAAAGGCACGAGGGATGTCGTTTTGAGTGGGAGTTCATTTCTAATTTGGATTAGTAGAACTCAATTTATCATAAATTAAATCAAAATGAATTTGCATAATTTGCTGTAGTCATTGGCTGCTCACCATCTTATGCATAGTTGTAATTGAGATAATAGAACTATAGAATTCTGGATATATACTTTACTTAACCGGTATCGCATTGTGTTGAGTGTCAATCTAAAGTTTAAAGTCCTATTGCAAACTTTCGGAAAATTTATTTAATCCGTGAAATTTAATAATTGGTATTAAATCGAGAGTAACAATTCCAAGGTTAGTATCTTAAGTATCATGTTTGCCTCCATGATTCTTGATTGTTTTAATATCAAGTTTATCTAGGAGCCGAAAGAATTGTTTCAAAACTATCATGTGTGGCGTATATAACGATATCTCAAACAATGTTTTAAGCAATATGATAGAGTATAATATATGTTCTCATATTGATGAGAATTTACGAAGATTGAGATGCTAGATATCCCAATCATCCAAAAGGGTTTTGAAAGTAACGTTATACTCACGATTCATCTTTATAAGCTACAATAGCTTGATCATGAAAGTCGTCATGATAAGGATGAATAGAAGATGTATGTAAAGTGTTTACTACACTAAAAGATTACTAAAGAATGGATTTTGAAAGAACGCCGATCATTTGATGATGGTGATCTACTTCAAAGTGCAAGTCCAAAGGTATTATTATTTGAATATACACGCTTTGGACTATGTGTCATGTATATGGCGCCACTTTTGATGTTGATAGATTCTTTTAAAAGGAAAAGGAAATGCTGAAAGAGAATCTATAAAATATATTTGGCAGAAAATAAAAGATTGGAAATATCCAATTTAGGTATATAAATGATATACATGTTATGGTGGTATTCTTTGCTTGTTAAACAATGTGGTTCTTGGGTATTGGATACCGAATTGGTTGGTATGAAATTTCATACGGAACGACGCAATTCATAAACCACAATGGCCTAAATAACTAGCAAGAGAATATGTGATGATGTTCATCGAAAACAAACAAACCGTTGTTTGTATTTCGCTGACATCAAAGCTTGACTTCAAGATTTGTTTTAATAATTGTTATTTGAATCAGGTATTATGAGAACAAAGGTTGTTCAAATAATTATCGTGATTCCATATAAGATGGATGATTTACAAATCTAGTTAGAAATCACATCCATAAAACCTAATGCTAAAATGTCGCAAGAAAATGATTGAAAGATCACTTACGAGTGACATCGCCGCTTAAATTATATTGAAAGAAAACATGAAGAATCTCCATATTCATGGATTTTTGGAGTCTTTGATTTGATCAAGGACGCTTTGAGACTTTCCTCGATAATTAAAACTTCGCTCAAAGGCCAAGAAGAAACGACGACTAAAATATTGGAATTTATACATATCGATGTATGTAGTCCATCATGTGTAGTCGTAAGCGATGGGTTTCAACTTCATATGCTTTCTCCGGAAATTTGAGTGAATGTTCACTTAATGAGAAAGAAGTATGAAATATTTGAAAAAACGTTTAAAAGACTTTCAAGATGAAGTGAAAATCATTGTAACAAGAAAATAAATGGTTTATGATTTTATCATAAGGGATTTATTTGAGTTACAAGTGTAAGAAGAAAAATAAATGAATTATGATTTTATCATAAAAGGTATTTATTTGAGTTACAAGTTTAGCAAAACACCTAGATTTACATCTCCCGAAACACCATAGGAATATGGAGTGTTTGAGATTTGTAAGGAAACCTTGTTTGACATGGTTGGATCAAAGGTGTTATTTATAAAACTGCCATTATGTTTTAAAAGATTAAAGCTTTAGAGACTACCGCTTTTAATCGAAAAGAGCTCCATCTTGATCTCGCTGAAATGACACCATATGAGTTATGGTTTGGGGTAAAACCCAAGTTGTCCTTTCTTAAATTTTGGTATGCTAAACATAAGTAAGATGTTTACAACCAAAGTTGATAAGCATGTCTTTGTAGGTTATTTCAATAACAATTGGTTATTCCTCCATAACACCGAGGACAAAAGGGTTTGTCACTTGAAATGTGAAGTTTCTTGCGTAAGAAATTTTTCGTAAAAGTTAAGTGGGAGGACAATAGAACTTTGATAAGGTTAACTAACCTTAGCTATATGTGCCGAGGCCAGTCAAATAAATCGCCCCTGAGGCTGCCATAATGCTCATAGCTTATGTGCCTCAAAGGTTGTGGCCACGAGATCTAAGTTCCTATTGAACCAAGTAGGTCTGTTAAACAATCAAATGCTAAGATTTGAGAGTAAATCATTATTGTTTGACAATGATGAACCGAATACAAAGAAGCGATGATGGGCCCGACTCACAAATGGCTTGAAGCCATAAAATCCGTGATAAGTCCATACACGATAAATCAAGTTTTGAACTTGGAAGACCCTCCAAAAGGTGTTAAAACCTATCGTATTTGGATCTATAAAGAAATGTATATGGATGTTTCATATCTATGAAATAGTCGATGTCGTAAAGTATTTTATGACAATGTTCATGAGTTGACTATGACAAGATTTGATCTTTCATAGCTTATATTTAGTCCGGACGGATTAAAGTAGCAACCACTACATATAATTTGGTATATGGTAGATGAATAAACAAAACAAAGTTCTTCTAATAGAATGGTTACCTAGGACGGTACATGACACGATCCAAAGAGTTTTGTTAATTCAAAGGATGCTAAGAAGGGCATGCAAACTTCAATGGTTTAAGTAAGCATCGCGGAGTTGGAATCTTCACCTTAATGAAAAGGAGTTTTCATCAGGAGACGATGAAGATGCTTGCATTTGCAAGAAATTAAGTGAGTTGCTGAGACACATTTCTAATACATTATGTGGATGACATCTTGTTGATTAGAAATGATGTATCTTTTATTGACAAAGGTTAAGAATTTTATTTCGATGAAATACTTAGGCAAAACCCGAATATTTAAGCATGAATGTCTATAGTGGATAGATCAGCGCTAATATGGTGCTAAACATACATATATGAGATATTGAAGGAGTTCAATATAGAAACAACAAGAAACGGTTCTTGTCGCATGGAAAAAAATTGAATCAAGATTCAAGTGTATCGACACTTGATAAGTGAAACAAGATTCAAGTGCTTTGACACTTGATGAGTGAAATCACGAGAATGTTTTGATCAATCATACCATGATATGTACACATCCAGATATGTCCTATGCTCTAAGTGTTATGAGCATATACCGTAATGAATCATAAAATGATCATTGACGATAGTGAGGATATTCTTATGATCTTTTGGAAGAACTAAGAATATATTTGTGTAGAGGTGACAAACAATTACAAATAGTTCATTATAAAGCATTACATTGATACTAGTTTTGCCACAAGATACAAATTAAGTTTATCTCAATTTAAACTATGGGTTGCACAATGTAATGGAAAGGAGATTCCATGATGGATTTGGAAGAGTACCAAAGTTAAGACATTGTGACTAATACTACAACAAAAGGTTATATATGACTGCTATAGTAGCGCAAGGAGGGAATTTGTGTCAAGTAGTTTGTTATCAAACTAAGGTGTAGTTCAGAACGGGCTAACACTAAAGATATATTGTGTGACAATAGTATCGATGTTTTAACCCCAAGGAACCAAAGGTCTCACCAAAAGACCAAATTTATACAATGCCATCTCATTGAGAATGAGTGATGCGTGAAGACGCAAAGACATGAATACACACACACCTGAAAAGCATCGATCCGTAGATTATTTTAACCACTTGCATTTATGATATGGAACACCGTAAAGCCATAGGTGTTCAATACGCAAAGTTTTCAAACTAGATTATTGTCTCTAGTGCAAGTGGGAGACTGAAGGGAATATGCCCGAGAGGCAATAATAAACTGGTTATTATCGTATTCCTTGTTTATGATAAATGTTTATTTTGCATGCTATAATTGTATTAATACGGAAACGTTAATACATGTGTGTTTAATAAACAAAAAGGAAGTTCCTAGTTATGCCTCGCTTGTAAACTAGCTCGTTGATTAACAAGATGATCAAAGTTTCCTGATCATGGACATTGGATGTTGTTAATAATGGGTCACAACATTAGTGTAATGATGTGATGAACATTCATCCGAAGTATAGCATTACGATCAAAGTCATTGAGTTTATATTGCTATAACAACTTACGGTGATCCTAATCCTTAGACCATGAGATCATGTCAATCACTAACACCTAAGAGTTTCTCGATGACATCAAACGCGTCACCGTGAATCGGGTGATTATAAAGATGGCTTCGAACTACTAAAGTGTTATGTTGAGACCCATGGATCAAGAGTGGAATTTGTTCATCCGATGACTCGATAGATATACTCGGCCCTCTCGGTGATATCACATTGGTTAGCTTGCAAGCAAGTGATTTGATCACTAGAATGTTAAATCACGAACGAGAAAAGAGTGCATGTCGATCGAGATCAACCTAGGTATGGAGATACCTATGATCGAATCTCGCATATGTAACATATCGTGAAACAAAGGGATTAAGATACTAGCGTAAAGGTTCACACGATCACGAAGTCATCGTTAAATGTGTGGGAGCCGATGGATCTCCGTGTCCGCTCGATTATTGATCGGAGAAGGGTCTCGATCATGTCCGCATTATTCGCGAACCGTAGGGTGACACACTTAAGGGATACCGACACCATTCGGAGCAAATGATATGCCGAAAAAGAAAAGGAAAGCGGAATTTATTTCACTAGACACCTAAGCTGTTTGATTGAAATTGCTGGCCCGGTTCTCGCATGTGAAATTGAAATGTTGTAAGGGGTTTTATGTGAATGTTTGTTAATTAAAGTAATTAACAAAATTTTGAATAAATAAATAAAAGAGTTTTATTTAATGAGAGCTTGCATTAAATTTGGTGGAAATTTAATGCATGTGAGTGGATTTTTAGTGGAGGCTTTTAATGGGAGTGGAGGCTTTTCATTTTGAGTGGGAGCTCCACCCACATGAATGTGGAAGAGGTGGGGGCAGCCCCATGGCTGGGCGCCATGCCCTTGGGTGCCCCCTCTCCCTATAAAGGCCCCCTCTCCTCCTCTCAAAGCACACCTCCTCGCGAAGGATCACTATCCCCCTTTAGAATTTCCCTATGGTCTCAGATCAGCGATCTACATGTTCCCTGTGGCTTTTTCTGGAAGAATTTGTTGCTTCCGCTGCTCACCGAGCAAGGGCACGGAGGTTGTCGGTACCCGTGCATGTGTGCGATCACGGATGCACCAACGCTTTGAGGTGCCGGACTTGATCGTGGCCGACCGGCTGGACAGATGGACTTCATCACGATCTTGAGATCGGCAAGCGTTCGCTCACATCATCCACAGTACAACCTCGCTAATGCTATTCGGTCTTCGAGGGTATGTATTCTATGGATGTATATCCACCCGTTGTATCTAGTAGGTAGATCTTGGTACTTAGTTGTTCCCATCGTAGGAAATTTTTTGTTTTCTATGCTGCGAACCCTACAACCATAGCCTCTATGATCATTTAGTCCTTGAATTGTAGTACCACTCTATGCTTTGATTAGTAATGTTTTGTCGCTCTACATGATTATGGCCATTATTGCTCTCTTAGTTGGTTGCTCTCGTTCTTTTGCTAGCCTCCACTTGTATGAGTAAGCTCTAGTCATGCTTCCAACTCCCAAGAAACCTAGTTATTCCAAACTGTCCACTATAAATTCCTATGCATGGTGTGCTACACCATTCCAAGTACATTCTTGTTTTAAGCTATCTTCCAATTTAAAAGTATTTTGTTATGTGAAAACTTAGTGATTAAAGCCATCACGAACTTGATGGCACACTTTATATTATTTGCCCCTAATAAACTTGAACCATTGTGTCATCTATGTTGTATATGCTTGCACTTATACATTGGAATTAGTAGAACCATACTGTCATGGGGAACGTTTTCAACATTGCACTTGTACTTTGTACGCTGATATCATGCTCTTTTGTCTATGGATGTCACCGTGTGAAATAAAGAGGAGCTTGTAAGTCCATGGAGTTATGTATTTTGTGTTAGAGAAACGCCTAGGCCGCTAGCCTAAGCCATGCCTAATCATAGTGGAAACTTGCGATCACCATAATGAACATTATGTGAAGCGTCCTCAATAAAAGCTATGCACATAGTAAATAAAAAGATCGCCGAGATGCGCATTATATGCTTGCCTTGTCATTTTGGTTATGGGATAGCTCAGACATGTATGCGGGTACCCGCTGGCAGTTCTCTATGATACACATGTACTTACTATGACAAGAACTTACAGTGTGAAGTTGAGTAGCATGAGGTGTGGACCTCAGATTCAAGGGACATGAGATTTCCAACTTATACTTTGTCAATCATATACCCATAGTTTGTTCACTTTAACCTTAATCACTTCAATATGCTTATGATAGGGGCAATGAGGGCTGAAAGCTAACAATTACCATAATTTTTGGAAGCTCTTTTTGAGACTTGAAATCCATGCTTCCCTTTATGAAGGGCCTTTCTTCCACTATTATGTTGAGTCTCCACCTTCTACCTTTAGGCACCATTAAGAGAGCATAGTTACCATTCTTAGTTCTAGTGCATTGTCCCCAAAACTTATTGATTGATGCATATTGTTGATATTGCTTGTTCTTGTGATATTTGTATCTTGTCACTCTTATGAACTTTGAAGGTGTCCTATGCATCTATTTGCTACTCTATGAGGGACAAGCTGAGTGCCACTATGCCATGTTTTCTGTATGTGAAAAAAACAAACGTTTTTCAATGCATGGTATTCATGATCTTTGTTTGTAGCCTTTCATGTTGCATGCATAGTTATTTTGTCTTACTGTTAGAACTCCATCTTTCATGCACATGTTTAGAGTTCTTTGATCCCAGCTTTCAATGCTTGCAAATGGTTTGATCTTGGTTTTGATTGTGCATGTCACCTCAAAAATTATTCTTTTATCACTTACCTACTCGAGGAAGAGCATGAGTTAAACTTGGGGATGCTTGATACGTTAAACGATCTATAATTTTTGATGCTCCATGCTTCTTTAGTATCTACTTTACTTTGCTTTGTCTACACTTTTAGGTGTTTTATATGTTTTCTGGAACTAACCTATTAACAAGTTTCCACAGTGCTAGTTGCCTGTTTTCTTCTGTTTTTGGTTCCAAAAAGGCAGAAAATCAATATTCCCAGAATTGGACGGGACAAGAGCCAAAGTCAATATTTTACCATGGGCAACACGAAGCCAGAAGACAAGACGGAGGAGGCCCTCGAGGAGGCCACACCCACTGGACGCGCGAGTGGGCGTAGCCCGCACTTAGGAGGGGTGCAGCCGCCTAGGGCACCCCCTCGGCCTTCCTCTTCGCCTATATGAAGCCCACGATGCAGAAACCCTAGGCACCCAATCAAAACTCCATGAAATCGTCTGTAGCCGCCACCACCATTGTCCCTAGATCGGGGATCAAGTTCTTCCCAAGATCCATCGAGGGAAATCATCCCGAGGCCTTCTTCTCCGTATGAAGCGTGAGTAGTTCCACCTTGGACTACGGGTCCATGTAGTAGCTAGATGGTTGTATCTCCTCCTTGTGATTTCATGATCAAGATCTAATCTATTTGTAATCATGCATGTTGTGTTATGGGATCCGATGGATATCGAGATTACTATGTCGATTGATTAATGGTTTTGTCTATTTGATTCTATCATGTCTATGTTGTTTGTGATCTTGCATGCTCTCCGTTGTTAGTAGCTATCTTGGCCAAGTAGTTGCTAGTGACTCCAAGAGGGGTATTTATGCTCGATAGTGGGTTCATGCCTCTAGTTTCCAATGTATGACCAAATCTCTTCGTTGTAGATGTGTTGTTGCCACTAGGGAGAAAATAATGGTCTCTTGTTCATGGAACAAGTGGATTGTTTACCTTACACGCTTGCTTAAAGTAGTTGTGCTGCTTGCAACTTAATACTGGAGGGGGTTCGGATGATAACCTGAAGGTGGACTTCTAGTCATAGATGCAGCTGGATGGCTGTCTATGTATATTGTTGTATTGCCCAATCAACCTCATAGGATCTTTTTGCCTGGTATTGCATTGTTATGCCTTGCTTAGTTCCGCCAATTGCCCTTGTAATTTGTTTACCCTTCATGCCATGTTGTTTATCTAAGGAGAGCAATCTAGTGAACTATGGACCCGGTCCAATCTTTACCATTGATACATCTTCCATCGTTATCGCTTACTTGCAAACCATAATCACCTTCAACACCATACGCTTAATCCTTCGTTACATCAACCGTGAGATTGACAACCTCACTATTAGTTGGGGCAAAGTCTTGAGTTTGTGCAGGTTTTCACGCTTGCAACACCTTTGAGTTTCCTTTATCCTCATGGTTCAATAACCTTGGTTTCTTACTAAGGAAAACTTGTCATGCACCACATCATACCTTCCTCTTGGGGTCTCCTAACGGTGTCACGCACGCATCACAAGCAAAGATCAAATCTTGAAAAGAGGGACTTGGCTATGTTTCCAAGTCCAAGAATAACAAGAAGAAGAAGAAGACCAAGAGTGAACAAGAAAATACACGTTGAGAAGAACATCACAAAGGACAAACCGACCATATTGGTTTTGCAGGTCTAACAATACTAATTACTTAACTATTTTGTGATTACTATGGTGATGTCTATGCTAATTATGTTGGTCCGCTTGATGACTATGTTGCTTTGTCTATTTTGGTTCCAAAGACCCTTGTTACTAACATGAGAGGACCCATTGAAAATGGGTACCTAAAACCAAGAAGTAATTCGCAGTGGCTATGCTTCCGGTGGTTCTAAATGGGTGATGGATGGATGCACTAGTCATATGACCGAAGCAAAGATATCAAAGACGGATATGAGGCCCAATCATGATCATATTACAATATCCTATGGTGATAAGTCTAATTCGAGGTATTGGGTCTTGGCAAGGTTGTGGTTGCCTTACGATATCTCTCGTGGATGTCATGCTCACGAGACCCTCGATACAATTTACTTTCGCTCGTGCCCTTGGTAAGATGGGATTTGATGTTTTCATTGATGATTATTTAGTGGTACTCTTGTGGAGCAAGTCTCTAAAGGTCGCTTTTGTTGGGTACGCCTAAAATGACCTATGTGGTGGACTTTTCGGGAAAACCACCAGGTCCGATGTGCCTATTCGAAAGGCCGACGGGATGGCTATGGAATCGCCATATAGCTCATGTCAACATGAGAATTTTGCAAAGTCTTCACAAGGGTGGCCACATCCTTGGACTAAAAGACAATATTTCCTTTGCCAAAGATCGTGTTTGCGGTGGCATGTGTCAAGACAAGATGGACTCTCCCACAAGAGTAAAACTATTTTTCCTCAAAGAGGGTCTTGGAATTACTTCATGTGGAATTATTTGGTCCTCCATCTCATGCTAGCCTCGTGTGAAGAAATATTGCTTGGTGATAATCGATGATTACTCAACATACACTTGGGTCTATTTTTCAAGCTAAAGAGTGAGACTCAACAAACCGTCATTGATTTTGCTAATGAGGTTCAACAACACAATGTCCCCATATTGGCAATAAGAATTGACAATGGCTCGAGTTCAAGAACTACACATTAAATGAATTTCTAAGTGAAGAGGGATAAGACATCAATATTCCGCTATGACCCCTCAACAAAATGGTGTAGCCGAGAGGAAGAACCGCACTTTGATGGATATGGCTAGATCAATGTTGGCTGAATTCAAGTCACCATACAACTTTTGGGCAGAAGCCATATCTACCGCTTGTCACTCATCAAATCGGCTCTACCTCTGCAAGATCTTGGACGAAACACCATATGAAATACTTAGTAACAAGCCCAACATATCATATTTTCTAGTATTCTTGTAAGTGCTTCTTTCTCATCAAAGGAGTTCGCTTGTCTAAATTTGAGTCTAAGGATTTAGAAGGTATTTTTATTCGTTCAGTGCCGAATCCTACACTTATAGAGTCTACAACAAGCTCTCTGGAATTGTTGTAGAATCTTGTAGTGTGGAATTAGATGAAATTGATGGCTCCCATGTGGGGCAAGTTGATGTTTGTGATGCAGATGTTGAAATACCCCAAGATGCCATAAGAAGAATGGGTGTGGGATTTTTCCGCCCCATTGAGGAACCCCTTGTGGCGGATCGAAGGACAATGCTCCACTCAAGTGGAGCCCTCATCTACACAAGGTCAACAAGCCCCCTCACCGGGAGAAACTCGCACCAATACCGCAACCTCCTGAGGATCATCTGTCTTGTGGGAAAAATGGTAGTCCTAGGCTGGACTTCCGCCCCCTCCAAGGGGCAGACTATCCGCCCCTGGCACTCCAACACGCCCTGGGAAATCAAGAAGAGCAAGAAAGTTCAGAAATTCCAGTTGGATTCTCCGCCCCAAGGGCGGATTATCCGGCCCTGGCTCTCCAAGTCAAGTCAGGAACGATCCGGAAGAAGATACTGTGGCCAAATCTCCCAGGCCGGATAGTCCGCCCCACCTGTGGGATTGTCCGGCCCTGAAGATCCAGAACATCAACAACCTCCTGTTAGATCAAGATCAAGGACAAGGTAATGGCCAAGACAAAGACCCAAATGTTGGAACAACTCCTCCAAGAAACAATAAGGAAATTGAAGCTCGTCGTAAATCTTGAGCTGATCGGGACATTGAGTTAAGGGGCCACACTATTGACAAAGTTGTAGGTGATCTAAGAATAAGGGTGTCTACTAGAAGAGAACTTGCTAGCTTTTGTGACCATCAAGCACATATATTAATGGTTGAACCAAAGAAGGTCTTTGATGCTCTTGAATATCCAGATTGGGTGGTTACAATGCACGAAGAACTTAATAACTTTGAGCGTAGCAAAGTTTGGAAGCTCCTAAAGAAACCCAAAGAGTGCCGCAATTTTATCTGCACAAAGTGGATTTTCAAGAACAAGCAAGATGAAAATGGCATTGTTGTAAGGAATAAGGCAAGGATGGTGGCTCAAGGACTCTCTCAAGTGGAAGGCATTGATTTCAGCGAAACTTGTGCTCCTATGGCTCTCCTTGAGTCCATCCGTATCCTTCTTGCTTATGCTGCTCATCATAATTTTAAATTACAAAGAAATGGGTGTTAAGAGTGCTTTTCTTAATGGTCCTCTACATGGGTTGGTATATGTAAAGCAACCCCCAGGATTTGAGGATCCCAAATTTCTGAACCATGTATACAAACTTGATAAAGCGCTCTATGGCCTTAAACAAGCCCCACGTGCGTGGTATAAGCACCTTAAAGATCTTTTGTTAGATCGTGGATTCGAAGTTGGGCAAATCGATCCCACTCTTTTTACTAAGAAGATTAACGGGGAGCTTTTTGTATGCCAAGTATATGTAGACGATATTCTTTTTGGCTCTACTAACCAAGCTTTTAATGATGAATTTTCAAAGCTTATGACTGACAGGTTTGAGATGTCTATGATGGGAGAATTAAGGTTCTTTCTTGGATTCGAGATCAAGCAACTTAGAGATGGAACCTTAATTAATCAAGCTAAATACATCCAAGACATGTGATACGTCGTAAACGTATCTATAATTTTTTATGTTCCATGCTTGTTTAGTATCCACTTTGATATGCTGCTTACACTTGAGGTATTTTATATATTTTCGTGGACTAACCTATTAACAAGATGCCAGAGTGCCGCTTGTCTATTTTCCGTTGTTTTTGGTTTCGTAAAAGCTAGTAAGGAAATATTCTCTAATTGACGGGACAAAAGCCAAAGTCAATATTTCACCGAGACGAACACAAAGATGCAGGGAGCCGCAGGTGGCCACATCCCCATGCGCGCCCACCTTGGATTGCACTCGGCGGTGTGGGCCCTTGGCCGCCTCCCTACCTCGATCTTCGCCTATAATCCCGATGCCAACACCCTAAGTACCCGATCGATCTCCACAACAGTCTGCGCGCCACCATCGTCCCTAAATCGGGAGGATATGAAGCTCTTCACTGACCCCACCGTAGGGGAGATCATCCCCAGGCCTTCTTCATCACCATGCCAGCCTCCTAAGATGATGCGTGAGTAGTTCCACCTTAGACTATGGGTCCATACAGTAGCTATATGGTTGTTTCTCCTCCTTTGTGCTACCATGTTTAGATTTTATGAGCTCCGTTCATGATCAAGATCATCTATTTGTAATCATGCATGTTGTGTTTGTGGGGATCTGATGGATATTGAGATTACTATGTTAGATTGATTAATGATTCTATCTTATTGATTCTATCATGTCTGTGTTGTTTGAGATCTTGCATGCTCTCCGTTTCTAGTAGCTATCTTGGCCAAGTAGATGCTAGTGACTCCAAGAGGGAGTATTTATGCTCGATAGTGGGTTCATGCCTCTATTGAACTGGGAAGTGACAGAAATCTCTAAGGTTGTAGATGTGCTGTTGCTACTAGGAAGAAAACAACAATCTCTTATTCATGGAACAATTGTATTGTTTACTTTACACACATTGCTTAAAGCAGTTATTCGTTGCTTGCAACTTAACACTGGAGGGGGTTCGGATGATAACCTGAAGGTGGATTACTAGTCATAGATGTAGTTGGATGGCGGTCTATGTATATTGTTGTAATGACCAATCAAATCTCATAGGATCATGATGTCTAGTATTGCATTGTTATGCCTTGCTCGTCTCACAATTGCCCTGCTGCAATTTGTTTACCCAGCATGTTATGTTATTTATCTTAAGAACACCTCTAGTGAACTATGGACCCCGGTCCAATTTTTACCATTGATACATCTTCCAATGTTAGTGTTTACTTTCTGCAAGCAACCATTAACTTCCACACCGTACGTTTAATCCTTTGTTTTTAGCAAACCGGTGAGATTAACAACCTTATTGTTCGTTGGGGAAAAGTCTTGAGTTTGTGTTGTGCAGGTTCCAAGTTGTTAGCAACACCTTGGGGTCGTTTCCTTCCTCCTACTGGTTCGATAACCTTGGTTTCATACTGAGGGAAGACTTACTGATGTGCTCATCATACCTTCCTCTTGGGGTTTCCCAACGAATCTCTATAGTGATCTGAGCCGCATCAACATGCTCAAGAGGTTCAAGATGACGAATCTCAATGGTGTTTCTACTCTAATGCAAACTAAATGTCATCTTGAGCTGAATCCAAAGGGTAAAGATGTGGACCAAATGGTATACCGGTCCATGATCGTCTCTCTCCTTTACCTTTTCTTATCTAGACCCGATATCGTGTTGAGTGTAGGAGTGTGTTCAAGGTACCAAGCCGCTCCTAAAGAAATCCACTTAGTGGCGATCAAGAGAATCTTCAGATATTTGGTTCATTTCCCAAATTTTGGTCTATGGTACCCCAAAGGCTCTAGCTTCTCTCTATGTGGATATACCGATTCAGATTGGGCTAGTGACAAGGATGATCGAAAATCAACTTCCGCGCATGTCAATTCTTGGGCAGGTCTCTAGTGTGTTAGTCTTCGAAGAAACAAAATGGTATCTCTCTCTCAACCGACTAAGCTGAATATGTTGCTGCTGCAAGTGCCTGTACCCAATTATTATGGATGAGGCAAACTTTAAAGGAATATGGTTTCAATTGTGAAAAAGTGCCTCTTTTATGCGACAATGAAAGTGCTATTAAAATTGCTTACAATCTGGTGCAACATACAAGGACAAAACATATTGAGATTCGCAATCATTTCATTCAGGATCATGTTGCTCGTGGCGATATTGCATTATCTTTTGTGAGCATAAAGAACCAACTTGTTGATATTTTCATGAAGCCACTTGATGAAGAAAAAGGTTCAAAAGTGGTCATTTACTAAAGTGTTAAAACCATTTGCAAAAGGTTTTATCTATAAACCATTTTTAAATCAAATCATTATTTTATGTGGTTGAAAATGCTTTTATCAAAGCAATAATTTTATATTGTTCATCAAATAAGTTGTTAATTCACAAAACTTGGTGTTTAGGGTCAGAAGGTTTGAATCAAATCATTTCCCAAAGGTTTTACTCAAAAGTCATTTCTAAATCATTATCAATATTTTTATTTGACTAGAAATGTGTTAATTCAAATATTTACTCCTTAACTTCACAAAATACATTTTTAAATCCATAAGTTGGTTCCTAAGGTCAGTAGGTTCAAAACAAACCATTTTGCAAAGATTTCACATTAAAATTATATCTAGAACAATTTTATATTCATAATAATCCTACACATGTTTCTGCAATTTCAACCAATTTTCCAGAAGCAAATCATTAAACAAATTGCATGGTTGCAAAGTACTTGTTCTACTGATTCCATTGATATAAAATTTGCAAAATTTGGACGTGTAGAATTAAAGTTATGAGTTTTACAAGTTTGCATATCACTAAGATTCAAAATTCTGTTTTAAACTGAACCATGTCCACGTGGCCCAATTCTATTGGCCGGTAATGGTTCGCACGGATCAAGAAATTCTGGCCGTCAGATCTAATGGAAATCGCACGGCACACAACACATGATACCCTTTTGTTTAATGATTCTATCTCTATCGCTGGATCTGCATCGGACGGCTCACAAAGACACCGCCAAGAATCGGCATGCGGCCAAGGCGCAAGCGGCTGAGCGGTGGTGTTGGGCGACGATCCAGGAAGCGAGAAAGAATGGGAGAGGGCTCACCGTGTTCGCCTTGACGTGCTGATGCTCAACTTGCTCACGAGGAGGAAGGGGGCGCACAGGAACGGCGACAATTCCTCGCCGGAGTAGATCCTGGCGACGGGCGGCTCTGTTTGCTGACGGGGGCGAGGCTGCAGATCACTCCAAGGCAAAAGGATGGTACGGTTAGACGCGGGCTGATCTGGGGAAGATGGTAGCATCATCAGGAGAGCTTGGGGCGGAGCTACTGGGAACTTCGCTTGAGGCGAGACAGACGGGCGGTGGAGTTGAGGTCGCCCTGCCAAGATCCGGGGCAAGCGCGGGCGAACGAGTGGCACGGGAAGATGCGTCAGGAGGTGGGAAGCAAGCTCGCGTGCAGAGGAAGGCGAGGGGCGGCCGTGGTTCGCCGGAATTGGCCGGGGAACCTGTCGGAGACAGAGGGGTTGGAGCTCTCGATTCGCCACCAAAGGCAGAGAGGGAGAGTGAGGGGAAAGGTAGAGGAGGAGCGGGCGGTTATCTACGCGTGATTGCAGGGGGAGTGATGGCTGCTGTAACGCGAATTGATCGCCGGAGTAAATGGCAACAACGGCAGCGAGATGTGGTCGCGGGTTGAAGACGACGACACGCTGGCGTGGGTCCGTGCTGTCAACGAGGGAGCGAGAGGGGGAGCGGGGTCCACTCGTCTGTGACTGCGCGGGTGCAGGGTTGGGTAGAAAACGTTTCGCTGAGAGGGGGGAGAATTGGGCTGCGACTAGGCCTTGCTGGGCTTGTTGGCTTGGGTCTGTTGTTTCATTTTTTTATTCTGAAAGCTTTTTATTTTTCCAATATGAATTTCTGTTTTGATTTTATTCAAACAATTCAAACACCCAAATGAATTCAAACCTTTGCCAAACTTTGTGTTTATTTTAATTTTGTTTAATAGCACAAATCAAAGTCCAAAGCAAAATAATTTTTATTCTTTTTTAGGATTCACTTAATAATTAAATAAATAGACCTTAGTCATTAATTCAAATAGGATTTAATTTATTTAAAAGCTCTATGTGAGATCTAAATAATATCAAAATCAATTCAAGAGGGTTTCATTTGAAAATATAGAACACTTAGAAATCTTATTTAAAATAAATTAACAAGTTTTAGTGTTTATTTAAATGGAAAAGCCTTTACTTTAATAAAATTGGATATTAATAAATCCTCATTTTTTATTTAAATAAACCTTTACTCTTTTTATCAAATAGAAATATTTTATTTTCAAAAGCTTGGCCAAAATTTAATTTGGCTCTATAAAATAATCCTTATTTATAATTCTACCTTTGCTTTTGAAAATCAAATCTTTTTATTAAAAGATCTAAAAATAGTGATTCCAACTATCATAACTTTATTTATTATTTGTTTATCTTTTTAAATCCCTTTAGGGTTTTATTTGATCAAAATAATTTTTGATGTTTCCAATTGGAATCAAAAAGTTTCTTCTCACCCTAAAAATCAACAATTGTTTATTTTGTTTATTTATTTTCACATTTCAAAATTCGGAAAATTTTGGGATGTGACACATATGGAATTATGGAGTTATCTATTGATTGCATCAATGTGGTGGGATGTGTTCGAGGCCTAATAATCTCACTTATCATTTTGGCTGTTTCACATACCGGTGGTATGACACATCTTTTCTAACTCATCCGTGTTGTAGCCGTCTATGTTATGAAATTGGCTTGTTCCCTAGTGTGTGCATTTGTATTCAAATGCAAGTTATTAATATGCACACATTTAGGGGGAGACTCTTTTATTTCTTGAAGATGTTGTTAGTAATTTTTATTGCAAATCCTAGTATTGTCATCTAACACCAAAAAGGGAGAGATTGAAAGAACATTTCATGATCTCTAGTGTTTTGTGTGTTAGATAATAATATCAAGGATTATTTAATGTGTGTTGAAGTGTCACAGTTCTCAAATTGCTTCCGGGGCAAATAATCCGCCTCCCCTAACCTCAAAGAGGCGCAAGGCGACCCCGAATAGGGCGGAATATCTCAATTTTCCTTAGGGCTAGAGTTTTGCCAGTCGGATAATCGCCTCAAGGGCGGATAGTCTCGCCTCAAGAAGTTTGGCAAAGGGAGCCATGGCGCGACTCAGATGGGGGTGGAGTTTCCCGGACTTTCTTCAGGCGGATTTTTCCCTGTATGACACCGCCTTTGGGGGATAATCCGCCTCGAGGATTCAAGTCAAGCTCGACGCGACCCTGAGGGGCGGATTTTCCCTGACTTTCTGTCAGGCGGATAGTCCCCTAGTGGGTGGTGGATAATCCGCCTCAAACTTTACCAACTACTAGATCTGCAGGGGTATTTAAACCAACCATCTCCTCCCGCCAAACTCTTGGTTCATTCGATAAAGACAAGATCTCTCCTCAAGTTCCATCCAAGATATCTCCACCTTCATCCACCCAGAGGCCCGCCTTTGGGGAATCAAGGAGGAGGGCTCGATCTTCATCAATAGCAATCAAGCACTCCACCCCTCTCCATTCATTTGAGAACCCTCGATCTAGTATTTCTTGCAAATATCTAGATCCTTGTGTTGATTATATTGATAATCCTTGTTCTTGTGATAGTTTATTGTCATTACGGTGCATCCAATGTGGTTGTGGATGTGTGCCCGCTAGAGTTGTAAAGGCACGGTTCTTGCCTCAAGGGTACCAATAGTGAAGAAGGTGGATCATGCCTTTCATGGCGAGATCCATCGAGAATAGGGTGAGGCCTATTGTATGCGTGGTGGTCTTAGAACCGCCCACCCCTCTAAAGCAGATGTACTTCCCTTAACAAGAAAGGAACTGCGGTAAAACAAATCCCTATGTCTCCCCGTGCTTCACTACGGTTTCCTCACTCCTCTCTTTACGTGTTTAGTAGATAGGTTTGCATATATGGAAATTATCGTAGTTGCATATCTAGATAATTTACTTTGTGTCAAGCCTAAGATTGAAAAAGAACTAAAAATTGAGTAGCACCTATTCACCCCCCTCTAGGTGCACATACGATCCATTTCAAATACGAGCCGACATCACTCCATGACAGGAAGACACTAGTTCAAGACGAGCAGGCAGCTGCCTCACGAAAGCAACCAACATTATACTATAGTAGAACACTATAGTAGAATATTATACTTATTTCATTGTACTATAGTAGAACACTAACTCCACATTATATGTTTTATAGATGATTTTGGCCATAATCCTTCTCAAGACACTGTTACACATGATGATCGTCAAACTATGGTAAGGGTAAAAACATGGGGAAATCGCCTGAGAAGTCCAGAGCAGGAAATCTTCCATTTGTCATTCCTCTAGGAAGAACTAAACCAGAGTCAGCAAAAATTGTTTCCAAGTTCTCCACTCAATGTGCAAAACAGATCGGTTCCGCTTATCTTTACCCGGAAAGAGTACAAGGAGAGGCGGATGTCGAGGAGTTCTCGACAAAGTTTTCGTATGTTCTCGACTCAACTGTCCTTTATTTTCATTATTGTTCATGCAAAGGCTTATGCGCCAAGTTTTATTTCAACAAAAGTTTGTCATGGACGCATCACGACCATAGGCGCAGGTTGATTGCAATAAGTAGTTAATGAAGCACACGAGAACTCAACGACATCTTCTGAGGAAGTAGTTTAGTTTTTTGACCCCTATCCATCGAATCAAGTTACAAGGATATCTCCTGTTGAACACATGAACAATATGGAGCGGTGGAAGCTTGTTGGTAGTTGGAATGACCCCAAGAATCAGGTTATGTTTTGTCTACTCAACTTTCCAAACCTATTTGTGTTTAATCAGATTGCCTCTTATACTTCTATTCTCTGTTTATGTACTCTGTTGTATAATAAATAAGCATAGAAGAATAAAATACGATAAATATCACATCGATCGCTTTTTCCGACGCCCAAGGCTTCCCACATCACAAAGGTGAAAAAATCAAAAGTAAGTCCTATAGAATACTTACCATCTTTGTCATCTTCCTAAATTTTAATGTCATATTTGTCTCTGAAATTAGTACGACGCGCTTGTAAATTGTTGGCTATTTTTTAATGTTCGATTCTATTTTTAAAACTCGTAGGGAACCATGAAAATCAAGATGGCGCATTCTGCTATAGAAGATGCCACCGAGGTCAACGACCTCCTTCCACAAATCGTGCACTATTTTCTTTCAGAGGACATCGACATCCATTCTTCAAGACCAACCAAGACTCTCCTTGAAGCGCAACTCGGGGCAGAGAAACTATACCAGGTCCATCTTTGTCATCTTCGTGCAATTCCATACCATGTTTGTTTCTAAAATGTACACGATCAATGTGCTTGTAATTTGCTCGCTAATAGTCTAATATTTGCTTCTATAACTGTTAGTAAATTATATATCATATTGAGTATCGATGAAGCTACATGATGATGTGTTATAAACCAACTCTCTTCTTGAAGCGCAACTTGAGATGAGAGAACAACGAATGAGGCAGACAAGATACACATTGCAAAGATTCAAGGAGAAAGAAGCAAAGGAAGAAGCGTGAAAAACACTTGTGAACTTCACAGACCGTGGAAGTGCATTACTTCACCAATTTATAGCTCTGTTGCGTAGGTAAGTGAACTGATGATGAATATGTGAAAACTTATGAGTGAAAGTCTGTTAGGCTTTGCTATTTAATCTATGGAAAATTATGTTAGGCTATAAGTGATGTATGTGAATTTTATGTGGTCTAAAACATTTGTCTTGAATTTTTTTGTCATCCATCGCTTGTGGTATGAAATTTCGGTCATTTCATCTAGACCGCTTAATCTAGGGGCAACGCCAGCACACATCCCGACATAAACGAAAACATCATGGTTATTTACTTGACAAAAATATTTGCGTTGCACATAGATGTCGATGTGCCTTGATTTCAATGGTCAATGGCCTTGACGAAACATAAATGTCAAGGCTAACGATGACGTCGTCTGTTCTGGCTCGATGAAGAAAAAACTTCATATGTTTGAGATACACGCCCAGATCTCATTGGTCCACGTGTCGCTCTTGAGACGGCCCACGTGTTCTCGTACTGGTCCACCTCTAAGCAAGCTAGCTTCGTGCCATGATAAAAATAAATTTGTCACGACTCAAGTGACATCAAGAAAGGACTAGATGACGCCACCAACTAAATGAATGACGTCATCAACCGACTTTTAATCAATCAAGCCATGACGAAAAACAAACGTTAGGACAACGATGACGTCACTGACGGCTAGCATGGTGTTAGCTGACGGCTCTAACGGGCCCCCGTGACGCCATCTACCACGTGGCGTGGGCCATGACGAAAAAACGCCACGACTGATTGGGCCTAGGGTCGGTCCCATTTGGCGTGACGAAATTGAAGGAACGTCACGGACGGCCATGACGTTTTCAGGCAGAAAAAACTTCACGGATCAGATTATGATTTAAGGTTCACGACCTTTTTTTTCGTCGCAAAATTCGTCACGGATGGTGATATGCGACATTATGCCACTGAGCCACGATATCAGATCGTCATGGACCGTCCAGATTCTTATAGTGACATGATCAGCAAACATTAATCATCATTTGACCAATGAACTAGTTAAATAGAGGCTACTAGGAACATGTGTTTGTTTACATATCACACCTATATCAATGTTTCCTATCGATATTATTATAGCATGATATAAAACTATGAACTAATGGAATGTGTTAAATAAACTCTTTTATTATTTGCCTTTAGGACATATTTCCTTAAAGCGAATGTACTAGCGGTGGACACCGCCTCAACCTCGACCAAAATTGAGATCTGACGATGGCTGGAGCTGCAGGTTGCGGCGACGTTGGGGGCAGCATCGACCTTAGTCAGTGAGGTTGATCAGGTCCACGAGCTCCAGCTTGACGATCGCGGCGGCAAGACGCTCCTCGCCAGCGCCTCCTCCTGCTCCGTGTCGGGCCGCCTCAACGAGCTCCGATTCGACACGCCGGCGTTCGATCTCCTCCTCCCGCCTAGCTTTGACTCATGGACGAGGATCTCCATCACAAGGCGCCTCGTTGAGCCGCTATTAGGGCTACGTGATGATGCGCGCATGCAGCAAGGAAGGCGAGCTCTAGTAGTCGATGTCAAAGTCTTTGCGAGGAACTTCCACCGTGGCGGGGACGACGGGTCCATGCGAGGAGCTCCCACCGGCCACACGAGCACGCACGGAGATGAAGCCCGGGGCGCGTACGCGCAAAGCTTCGGCGGCGGCCACTCCTTGTGGTTCGTCCAACACCGAGCCGCATGCTTTTTGGCGGCCTCCGAGCGGACGAAGGCGTCACGAGCTTCCCCGCCTCCGGATCGACACCCCTGCCGAGTCATTGCCGCTGCTCCACATCGCCGGAATTGCTCGTCGAGCGGTGGGCTCAAGCGCGCGCTTAGGGTTAGGTGGCGAGCTGGGTTTGGACCTCTCGCCGCTGCTTTCCTATATGAAACAGTCGCAGAGAGTGCTAAATGGGCTGCGATAAAAGTTTTACAAGTCGGGCCGTGTATACGGGCCTTGCTAGAGCGGCACGATTCGCATGGACTTGTAAATTAGCCGGAATTTTATAGTTTCGAACGGTTCACAGGTGATTTAATGACCTATTTATAATTTTTATTACTTTTAAGTCTTTTTTTTCCGTTGCTGATGATTATTAATAGATTGAAAAAAAACTTACTGACCTTTTGAACCGACCCTTCTTTACGCATTCGTGTCTGCAAGCATTGATTATTTTCCAGTTCAAAAAAGCGCAGTACTCCGACCGGACTGCCTTCTACGGAACAGAAACGCCCGTACAGCTGCCGTGGTGAGTAAATGAGCTACTGTAGTACATTTACGGTACGACGATGGCGACGTACTCCTACCCTGTTAACCGACGATACAAGAAACCATAAATTTGCAGTACGACACGCTTCCACCGTGCAGTGTCCCATAATACATGCCACTCTGTATGTAGTATAGTATCTCACTCCACGATACTACAAGAAACCTTCGAGGCTTCGCTCATCATCACCGCCTTTTCTCCGTTCCACGCGACGCACGCACGCACGGACGGACGTACGCAACCCCACCTCCACTCCATCCAGTCCACCACGCGCGGAGCCGGAGCGAGCGGCGGGCGGGTATACCCCGAAGAAACGCGAAAGCGAGTGGAGCAAGAACAAAACAAGGAACAGTTCACGGGAGGAGCTGGGTCAATCTCCGCCAACCTCTCGCCCATTCCCACTGCACACTCTGCGACACTGCTGGCTAGCTGTTCCGCCCCCACCGCCACCGCCACCGCCGGCGAATGCTCGCCGCAGGTGAGCCCTCCCTGATCCCTCCTCGCCCTTCTCCTCCCTATCGTCCCCTTCCATGGGACCCTCCAGATGAGTGGGGTTCTTTCCTTCTTTTCTCGTTGAGGATTTCCTGCCTTTCTGTTTTACATGATATTTTCTTCCGTATCTGGTTTATGAGTCCCGGTTCCCCGAGCTTTCCTCTGCGGAATTCATGCCGCGGAGTGCCGGATGTGCGACATTGGGGTTCAGGCCATATCTCGTTCACAGGCGAGGCGTTTGCGATCTACTAGGACTCACTCGCGAATGTCCCAGCCCTGCGCGGAAAAGGAGAATGTTGAGAGATCTGGGCTCGATTTTTATGATCCCCTGGACCAAAATCCTTCCATCGATGACCGGCGTAAAGGCGCAACTTTTTACCCAGTTCCTCCCGTCCCTTTCCGCTCCCGCGCCCGAGAATTTATTGCTCGGGCCCTGCTCGCTGTGTAAAGATTCCCCTCGCCTCTGCAGTCTGTACCCGGCGGCCTCCGTAGCTGTCGGCTCGTTCACGGATTAAATTGGGGGAGCTCTCGGCCGCATTTCCGCCAGGAAGGCTTCGAGTTCTTGGTCTGTATTCTATCCTCTTCCTCCTCCCCTGCTGCGGTTTTCTCTTTTCTTTTGCTTTCTGGCTTCAGGCTTCAGGCTTCGGTTGGTCCTCTGTCTACGTTACGTCTCCTTCAGTCATCCACCTCACTTTTCTACATCGTCTTCGTACGTCCTCTCCTCCATTTTTTTTTGTTTTGAATTGTGTCTCCTCCATTTTCATTACGGCATTACCGTCTATTTCTGCCCATGGAATTGCTCAAGAATTTCGGGCCTTAAAAACTGCGCTGCTGCAGCGCAGGATTCCTCCGAGGCCTTAAAATACGTACAATCTCGTCGCTCTCAACGCATACTACTTCTGTAGCCATCCCTGCCCTTTTTCTTTTCATCGACTGGTTTCATATTTTTTTTCTTGAAATATGTGATGTTGATAGAAACATTCTCAAGTTTATTTTTGATTTGTACTCAACAAAGCCGGTCTCCTTTCGCCTTCTCTCTCATGTCATGTGAGCTATGATTCTGTGAACTCGTGCTTACTGAAAAGTGCAGCCTTAAAAAGCCTTTTTCTCGCTGCAGAGATTCCTTTGGATGGTAATCATGGATTAGCTCACTCCGATCCAATGCACTCTGCCTCTGCTGCATCATGTTGCATCCTGCTCCCTGCTACATTCTACTTTTCCATCCTGCCTGTGCGTCGCTCTCAGCAGTCAGCCCCCATCGTTTATTCGTTTTATCGTTTCGTGTGACGTGCCATTTCGCCTTCCCTCTTGGCCTTAAACAAGAACAGGGCCACGAACAGGGACACTAACTGTGCCCATCTGGCCTACTAGCGCCTGCAAAAAAACCCAGCCTTACCCATGTGTGTGTGTTGAGGTTTTCTTGAATCTTGAAAGGACGCCATCGTGCTACAGTAATACCGCTGGCCCCTCTCTGTCCCTTGGGTTCAAATTTAAGGCTTCAGATGCTAATAAGAGCTTGCCAGCACACTTCACTCTGTGCTATTGCTTTCCTGCCCTGCTTGCTAGTTGTCTGTACCACCTGCTTGTAATGCTCTTGTTATTTTAGTTTCCTTGATTGATTGGCCTTGTGGATCTTAGGTACACTACACGCATTTAAATGTAACTATGTCTTTTTTTAGGAATCCGGAATCTCCGTCGATGGTGTGATGCTCGCGGGTAGTGTGTTTGACCAGAACAAGGCGATGATCAACTTGTTTGAACTGAGTGCAGGGATGGCCAGCACCAAGGTGCTCAGTGAGAGACCTCACAGAGAAGGTACGTACTGTACATAAATTCCTCCCGTTTTATGCTTATTTTTCGCAGTGCTGTTGGTCTGCAAGGATTTGTGCAATACCGTACATGTTGTGGATGGGGTAATATTTGGACGTCTCTGCCTGGGTTGTAATGTTTTGGACATTTGCTGGCGCCAATGTTGCCCATCTCTTCCTTTTGTGGGGGCTAGATGGTATTGGCATTGCATGAACAATGATTCCTTCGCATAGTGCTACGCATTGTCCCTTTGGATGATGACATGTTTGTCTTATCCTTTCCTTTGGATTTTTTTGCGTCTCATATTTGAAATATGCAAAAAAAAAAAATCTTTCTATTTCTTTGAAAGACACTGCTCTAAAGGCATTTAGATTATTGACTGTAGGAGTAGTTTTTTTGTTACCTTCTTTTTTCAGGCATTTAGGTTATTTTTGTATCATTGTCAAACTATTTATTTGATTTAGTTTTGACTCTTCAGGTTCTCCACTTCATAGAAGCCAGACAGATGTCAAGAGGACTGGTGATCCTGCTAAAGTTTGTGTAGAGGATAAACTGGTGAGTGCTGTATCATGATTCATAGTGTCCTAGGTGTCCTGGTCAAATTTTCTAGTAAATCTATGTCATGTTTTAGTTTCTAATTTTTAAATTTTGATGCAGGAGACTAGTACTAGAAACTCTTTAAGCAACAAATCAGATAAATCGCCCATGAAGGCGCTACTAGCAAAGGGGATAGCCAAAGAAGTAGAATCAAAGAGGAAGCCACCAAGTGTTGTTGCCAGATTGATGGGCCTTGAAGATGATCTACCTGCTCAAGAACAGGCACTAAATTCTGTCAAAAGAAACTTGAGGAGAAGTCATTCACATGATAATCTGGCAGCAACAAACAGGACCCTGCAGCAGCAAGGGCACCATCACTACAACAGAAAAACACGGGACACACACATAAGCCCCAAGGAAACAGTTGAATTTAAGGATGTGTATGCAGTCTGTGAAGAACCATCAAGAACACACCATATTCAGGACCAAACTTTTTCTGGGGGGAGGTCTTCACGGAACAAGAGCGACACAAGGCTAGAAGTTGTTCGACAAAAGTTCATAGAGGCAAAGCGCCTTGCCACAGATGAGAATTTCCTTCATTCAAAGGAGTTTCAAGAAGCTCTCGAGGTTCTAAGTTCAAATAAGGATCTGTTTCTGAAGTTCCTTGAAGAACCAAGTTGCGTTATCTCGAACCCGCTGAATGGACATCGCACAATGCCAGCTCCACCTCAGACAAAACACATTACTGTGTTGAAACCACTTAAATGTGTTGAGAATAAAGGGGTAAGAGAAAGTAGAACACACCGAGTTAATGGAGAAAATGACTTCGTGATGGGAAAGTCTCATAAGAGATCTCAGTCAGCAGAAGATACCTTGTCGCAAACAAATAGGATAGTTGTCCTAAAGCCTAGTCCTGGGAAGCCTAATAGAACACATGCCAGGCTAACTCCCAGGTCAGCTCCGTCTGAACAGGCTCAGCGGACAGACTTTCTTGGTGATTTAGAAGATGATATATCCACCCTAAGATATGATGCATTGAATACTTCAGTTCGGGACCTGCCAGAGGATCGCCATCATGGATGAGTCTTTGCTGTCTTCTGTATACTCAAATGGGTATATTGGAGATGAGAGCTCTTTCAGTAGGTCAGAAGGTGATTACATTGATGAAGATGGTGGTGGCCTAAGTGACTCGGACATAGTCAGTCCAGCGTCACAAAATTCATGGGATTATATCAAAGATATAGCAGTACTTACTCATCTTCAACTTATAGCAGGGCATCTTATTCATATTGAGGTGAGTCATCTGTGATCAAGGAAGCCAAAAAGCGTCTTTCAGATAGATGGACAAAGGTAGCATGTGATGAGGTCATTCAAGAAGTAAAGTTGCCAAGGAGCTCAAGAACTTTGGGTGACATGCTCTCCATCCGTGAGTCCGAGAAAGAAGAAACTGTTGCTGTATTAAACCCTGCTTCAAGTAGCCAGCCATGCTGCACAGAAAATGTGTTGGCCATGCAAGCTAATTGCATATCTACATTTAGAGAAGCCGAAAATGGGGAGAGCTCTCCGAGAGAGTTAGCGAGATCAAAATCTCTCCCAGTGTCATCAGCAATGTTTCATAACATGGTGGTGCCCGCAAATTCTGAAGGCTGCAAAACATCGAAGGTGGATGCAAGGCCAGGAAAAGGAAAATTATCATTCAAGGGGAAGGTATCAAGTTTTTTCTTCCCGAGAAGTAAAAGTGTGGCAAAAGAGAAAACCATCCTTCCATCTGATACCTGTGATGAGAAGGTTGAAGCCAGTTTTCCTGGTGAAAACCAATTAGAGACTGATCATGACCTTGAACTTGATGAGCAAATGGCATTTTGCAATGACAAATTAGCCGATAATTCCACCGTACAAACAAGTTGTTCTTCAAAAGTACGCACTTATCTCAAACTCTACCTTTATGCCTTTCTATTAGTTTGTGTTAGGTTGCATTCTTCTCCCATGCAATATCTTTCTGTTACTATGACAATGAGTATTATGATTTTGATGCCAAAGAATATTGTTGTGCTTACTCCCAATAAATGGTCAATGTGTAGCAGGATTCTGGTTCCACGGAAGCACCTTCTGACTGTCCAAGTCGGTATACTGATGAACTAATATCAAAGAGTGGCCTAAAATGCATGCGTGACGAGCCTAGTCCTACTTCAGCTATAGATGCATCATTTGAAGACAGCAAAACTAATGAACCTGAATCATCAAGAAGCATCCCATGCTGCAAGGAGAGTAAGTTCTTCCTCCTGTTCTGACTGTTGAACTTTCCATTTCCCTCTTTGTTTATATACTAACCACTTGTTTCTGTTACACCACAGGGTTTCCCTTACGATCTCCTGCCACTGAGACTGTTTCCCGCTCGTTATCATGGCAGGATACCAACCCAAGTTCGGCGTTAGATGGCTCTGTGAATTTCTCCAATGCAGATGATGATGAATCAGAATGTTATGCCCTTGTACAGAAGATAGTATCAGCTGCTGGACTAGGCAATCTGCAAGTGAGCACGGTTTTCACAGGCTGGTATCTGGCCGATTGCCCTCTTGATCCTTCACTGTGCGAGCAGTTCTTGGACCGTAAGGAGGAGGCTGCCAGATCAAGGGAGCGCAGGTCGAACCAGAAGCTTCTTTTCGACTGTGTAAACATGGCATTGGTCGAGACTGGCCAAGACGCCTTACGGAACACCTACCCATGGGGTAAAGCGAGCTTCCAAGCGTGGAGGGAGTCTCAAGATTTAGGGGAAGAAGTGTGGTGCCATGTCAGGAATTGGCTTTACGGGGCGGAGAGGTTTGCGAACGAGCATGGATGATGCGGCAAGGTTGGAAAGAGTTGTGCACCAAGAGGTGGAAGTGGGAGGCTGGATGAAGTCAGAGAGATCGGAAACCGATGAGATCATGAAGCAGATGGCAGCTCGTCTGTTGGAAGAGCTCGTCGGAGAAGCGGTGGCGGATCTCCTCGCGGTTTGTTTTCCTCAGCAAGGTATTCCAGTGCCAATGCCAAATCTCTAGGAAGCAATTGATCTGTGTGTTGTGTCCGGATGGATCATATGAGGAGTTGATAACTGCTACTCCGTATTAAAATTGTTTTGCTGAGGGGATCATTCGGCATCTTCATACTACTACTGTAGCTTGTAACGCGAGTCCACTTAGTTGCTTCTGCATATACCTGCAGTGTCCCTGCAGATTGCACAACTCTTATTGGCCAGATCATGTTAATTAATCGTAGTGCAGCTCTGTGTAAGTCCGACTAGTTTACTCATAACTCTGACATTAACATATTGTACTGTCACAGCAGACAACAGCACACTCTGTCGAAGGATGAAAAAAAACTGCAAGGCCCATGTGTGTGTGTTTGACTTTTAAGATGAAACAGAGCACTGCTTCCTATACATACATTACAATCAAACAAATATACTACACTGTACTAGTTCATACTGGTGTCAGTTAGCATGCCTGTTGTCTCGAGCGGTTCGTCAACCCGTACGGATTAGGAGCAGGATTAGTTTTAATGAAGCGATCTAGGATGAGAATCCTTTTGGGGCAACAAGATGACAACATGAGCCAAGACAAGGCAGTGACCAGTTGACAAGTGTTGGTCCTGCACATTCTTCGGGTCCGGGATTTTCTACTCTTGATCGCATACTTTTGTTGCATCAAGGTGCTGTGGTAGTAGTAGTTTAACAAGTGTTGGGCTTGGGCAGATGTTTTCTCTTGACTTTCGAGTCTAATCAATCTTCTGTATAGTTTTGTGTGATGGAAAGACTTTTAGGCTACTTTGGTTCATGGGATTTTTATAGGATTTTTGTAAGATTTGAACCGTGTAGAAAATTTTCCTACATGATCTGATTGATTCATAGAAACTAATCCTGTAGGAATCTTGTACTGTAAATTTGATAAAGAATAGCATTAGGTCATATCTCATAGCAGAAAATTACTTCACTACAATCAAAGAGAATTTCTCTTTCCATCTGATTCAATTAGACATGGCATAATCTTTCCATCTGATTCATTTTCTCGGCTTGCCGATTTTTACTGGATTGTGATGAACCTTTGGAAGCTGAGATCCGGGCATGCACAGAAGGTCTTGAACTGGCACTGGCACAAACTGAACTTCCAATAATCATTGAAACTGACTGTGCCCAGTTAGTCCATGCTGCTACTTCACCGCCAGTTGATCGGTCTCCTTATAGTAATCTCATCTCAGATATTAGATGGTTGCTTAGTCAAAGAGTTGAGTGCAAAATTGTAAAAGTGATTCGTGAGCAAATTAGGGTTAGCCACCTGTCTTGCAAATTTTGAGAAGATCGTAGAACTATGGTTTGGCTAGGGTCTTGCGATTCATGGCGCAGGAGGCGGACCAAGATCTTGTAATCCCTAATGCTTAATGAATTCCTTTTACCCGTAAAAAAAAAAAGTTTAGTGTTAGATACATTCGTATCTAAAAAAAATTGAGTCAATTAATATGGGTTGGAGGGAGTATATATTTCATATTTATATACTCTTTCGATAGGAAGTACCAACGGAGTTTGAAATAAATTTGCTATATGTGTCAATCGATGTAGAGGTAGGACGCCTCATTTTGAAAAAAAAGGTAGTACAAAAAAGCCCTTATTTTGTCTTTATATGTTTTTTAAGACAATTTCGGTTTTATATGTGGTTGTTCCTCTTCCTTTTCTCTCGTGACTGGGCTGAGGGGCTGCATAGTGAGCCTCAAACAAGCGGCAGTTTTCTGTGCCGGGTCCCCAGGTTAGAGCCAGGCCTGGGCAGCTAGGACGCCGCCAGGGCAAAACAGTGCTATACAGCTATACTGGCCCGCCTTCTCTTGATACCCTTTTGCCGGTGCTGGGCCACTGCCCACTGGCAAAGCCAGAACAACCGCTGACGTGGACACTGTTACGGCGTCACGCGGGCAAGCAATGCAGCCATAGTGAAGTAAATCGGTGAGCCCATGTTCATCTGTACATACAGATGTCCCGTTTTATATAAATAAAACAACCATACATATCCAAACAAGTTATGAGACTGAGTCATCAAAAATAAAATGAAAGTCAGTCGGGAGTGGAGCATAAGAGCATCTCTATCCGTCCCCGCAAAAGGGGCAAACCCGCATAATAACCGGGCAAACCCGCATAAACCCGCATAATAACCGGGCAAACCCGCATAATAACCGCTAATTTGCCGGTTCAGTTCGCGAGAGGACGCAGATCAGACGGCAAACGCTTGAAACTGCAAATTATTTTGCGGGGTGGGCGCTGGATCGGAGGCGCGACCTGGGTCTTCGCAGTGCAACCGCCGAAAGCGCACGACGGAAATTTTAGCTCCTTCCCCTTCCCTCCACCCGCCACCGCCGCCGCGATTCACATTGCCGCCTCTCCACCCGCCGCCATGAGCGAGAAGTCGACCCCGCCAGCCGTTGAGCCCACCTCGCGGCTCCCATCTCCATCTCCCGCTCCCGCTCCCGTCGCGACCGTGGCTCCGAGGGTGGGAGGCGTGGAAGTGCCGTCGACGGTCGGTGAGTCGAGCATCAAGAAGCGGAGGAGGGTGGGCACGCACGTGATCTCGACCGGCGGTGTTTGCCGCCAGCGGGTCGGAGCCGAGCCGCGATGCCGGGTCAAGAAAAATGAGATCAAGTTTGCCAAGGTTGTTTGCCAGAAGAAGCAAGGCTCAAGGCCAAGTTGGAACGAGAGAAGATCGAAGTGAAGAAAGCCAAGGCAATGAAGATGCTCTTGGCCGAAGATAGGGAGCTCATGATGATGTCCACAAAGGACATGAATCCGCAACAACTTGCTTGGTGGCAACCAACCACGCACATCGCCGGAGAAGAAGGGTAGCGCAAGTGGATCATCGGTACTCAAGACGATGGTGCCTCGCCGAGCCTCGTGATGCTTGATTTGCTCAGAGTAAGTATGAACTATACGTCGGTATTTGAACTATGAAACTATGGTATCTTTTCTTATGAACTGTTGTGGCAATTTGATGTAAAATACGGAATAATTCATCTATTGTCGCATTTGTATCGTTAGGTTTGTGTTGATAAATCTATGCAAAACCCTTGTTTGCGGGTTAAAGTTCGAGCGGATCGATCCAGAACGCAAACTGCAAAACAATATTCTGTTTTGCAGTTTGCGTTTGCGGGAACTGATCCGCGCCGACTTTTTTTGCCCCGCAAAATCTGTTTACCGTGGCCTGCAAACACGTTTACAGTTTTTGCGAGTACAGTCGCCGCTAGAGATGCTCTAAGTATGCCCAAACCCCAAAAAAAATGAATGGGGCGAGCGTTGGGCGCCTCGAAAACATTGAAGAAGAAGAAGAGGTGTTCATCGAGGAAGACGACGCCCGCCTCCAGCAAGACTCTACGGACACCATTCAGCAGCCCATGTCCCGTTGTAAAAAAGGTGAGAATTTCAAAACGGAGCTAGATGTGCGTCGTAGAAATATCTTCTCAATCATCATTTTACGAGAGGATTTTTTATTTGACACTACTTTATATATAATTTCCTATTTGACATTGGAATATTTTTTTTTCCTATTTGATCTTTTGTCTAATCTTTTCCCTTATATGACACCACCGTTCAATCCGCTACATTCTATCGTTAGTTTTTCTCTTCTTGGACCATACTACACTTCCGTCAGCAAGCGTTGGAAAAAAAAAGACCTAATCCAATCTATGCAGTTAACGAATCATCTAGTCTAGTTGAAAAAGACTCAATTGATTCATCCATGTCGATCGATACGGTGCCTTAGCGGCGGCGGCGGCGATTGCTATGGGAGACCAGGGGGTCGCTGCGGAGGATGAGCTAGTGAGGGCGGACAAGTCGGGGCCGCGGCTACAGATGGTGGGCAAGGCGCGACAACAATGCGCCCCATCAGCGAGCTCTGAGCCTCTGATGCGGGCTGGGGCCATGGCGCATCAATACTGACCAACTCTATCAGATTGGTGGTGTTTGGCTGCTTGCAAAAACGGATCAGATATTCAGATCGCTGATGCATTTTGAGTAGATTTGGAATTGGAACGCAAAGATTTATTCGACCTTCATGCCAAAATCAATTTCTTGTTGCCGTACTAGTTGATAGCTCTGATTCCCTTTCCCACGAACTGTAGCTATGCCGGCATAGGGAATATACATTGCATTCTACTACTATAGATATCGTTCACCCATTCAAATTAATTTTGGCTTCATCTTGTTAAAAAATATTTATGTCTTAATTTTGTCATTTGGTCATTTAACTAGACCAAATATGTGATATTGCTCGCAATTTTGTCTTGCACATAAATTTGGTCTCACAATGCATCAAGGGCAAAACCGTCTTTCCATATCCCCATTTAACACTGTTGGTGTTTAAAATGAACTAGAGTTTCATATAGTGTCATATAAGGCAACAAATTTAGACGAAGTGTCAAATAGGGAAGAAAAACTTTTATAGTGTTAAATAAGGAATCATATTTTCAAGTAGTTTCAAATAAGGAATTTTCTCTTATTTTATTACCTATTGTCCATAGGGTCCAAGACATCCCGAGGAAAACTAGCTAGAAGGGGCGTCTTCTTTTAACGGTATGGTTCACTTGAGGTTTCACTTTCCAGGAACTCACCAATTTCTTGGTTGTGCTAATCAGGGCCCAAGGCTTCTCGAAACATGGTACGGCCGGTCACCGGTGCTCGTTAAATTGTCGGTGCCTCTTGTTTATGTTCTTTTCTTATTGTCTTTTCTCTCATGTGCGTGGATATTTGTATTGAAGGTTTTTATGGCTTCCAATCAATATTTGTGTCCAAAAATAATAGCTTTAATTTATTTGTACATCGTCCTCTTTAAATCTAGGATCCCGATTGAAAGTACCGACTTGATACGACTAGAGGGGGGTGAATAGGCGTCTACCCAATTTTAATTTGTTTCTCACTTTTAGGCTCAACGAGAAAGGAAGTTATCTAGAGATGCAACTAAGTGAACAACCTAAATGCAAGAAAACAACCACCAACCACAAAAACAGTAAATAGCAAGGAGTAAAGGAAGGGAACAAAGTAACCGAAGAGGGGACACGGAGATGTAATTCCCGTAGTTCACTCCCAAGGAGCTACGTCTACGTTGGAGAGGTGTCGGGGCCACACAAGGTCACCCGAGCGCCACAAAGGCCTCACCTTCTTCTCCGGTGAGCTCCCCCACAAAGGAGGCCTCACAATCCACTATCCGGTGACCTTGAAGGCGCCAACCGAAACCTTTACACCAAGGTTGAGGGGGAGGCTCCACAACTCAATTGGAGGCCCTCAACGACACCTCGAAGCTTTACAACACACGCCTTAGCTCCGGGGATGCCCTACACCGTCTAGGGTTCCAAGAAACCCAAGAGCAATAAGATCCACAAAGGATGGGTGGGGAAATCAAATCTTCTTTGGTGGAAGTGTAGATCTAGGTCACCTCCCTCACCTCTCAAAAGATCAAGTCATTTGAGTGGCTAGAGAGAGAGAGATCTAGTGAGGTGAAACTCAAGCATTAATGGAGGAGAGAGAAAAATTCGAGAGAGAGTGGGAGGAAGAAGGGGGTGCCTTAAATAGCCTCGCTACCGAACATGACCCATGACCTCACCAGAAGTTCCGGTGAGAGGCCGGAAGTTCTGCCCAGCCTGGCTCCAACGGTCATCAGATCGTTGACGCTCGCTCCAGAAGCGCAACCGGAAGTTCCGGACAAAACAGACCGGAAGTTACGGTGAACTTCCGAGCAAGTTCCGACCAAGTTTCGGCAAATAGCACACTTCGACACAGAAGGTTACTGAGCCGCCACCGGAACTTGGGGCGGAACATGAGGTGGAACTTTTGGGTCGCGAAGCGAATCTGACCGGAAGTTCCGGCTTCTGGTGGAAGTTCCGCTCAGGAACTTTTAGCAGGACAAGTTCCGATGCAAGTTCCGGAAAAGTTACGGCAAATAGCACACCTCCAAACAGAAGGTTACTGAGCCGCCACCGAAACTTGGGGCGGAACTAGCGTCGGAACAAACCAGAGAATGCAGCAAAAAAGTTTGAGCGGAACTTCCGGCCTATGACCGGAAGTTCCGATGAGACACAAAAGACTCCAACAGAACAAGAACACGCTCTCTCACGGGAAAATGGGATGGTTGTGGCGGTGCATATAGGTTTGTGCAAGAACAAGTGATTTCCCACAGCCTTCCAAAGTGAACCCCCTCTTAATAGTACGGTGACCTAAAAACAACAACCGGAAAGAAACTAGGAGAAGACTAAAATGCCACCGTCTTCAAAAGATCACAAGAGAGAATCCATCACAATAGAAGGAGACATCAACCACGTTTCCCCTGAAACTCAAAAGCACAATTAAAAACACGGTTGGGATTGTCATTTAACACCAAAAACATCATGGGAAGATATAGTCCTTTCAATCTCCCCCTTTTTGGTGTTAGATGACAATCCCACAGATTTGCATAGAATCAAAGCAATCTTTGCAATGGACGGGGCAAGCTCCCCCTGTATGTGTGCAAGGTAGAGAGAAGACCTCTAAGGACTAGCACACATACACGGAGGCTCCCCCTAACAATTGCAAAGATAGCACAAGTGCAAGGTACAAAAAGGGATAGGGATCATACCAGAACCAACTAAATGAGGTGGAGACAAAAGGAGTAATAATAACAATAAGAGCAATGAGGCTCACCACCATATGCAACAGCTCATAAGTTGACACCAAGATACCACACTCACGGCATTGTATAAGATACCACAAAGATACCACATAGTCTCAAACATAGCATACCACATGGTCCACAAGCACACATAAGTTCACGGAGATAAAACCACAAGCACACAAATAAACTAGAGAGTTCGCGAGTAAGAAAAGATCAAAAGGCAAGAACAGGCTCGTGACTCAACCCATGGAAATCCCATAGACAACCTAATAGACATCTTTCTCCCCCTTTGGCATCGAGACACCAAAAAGGAAGAAGAGATCAATATACTCGTCCCAGCCACGAGAAGGGGGAGGAGAAGACTCAGGACCCAAAGGACCTGCCAAAGTGACCAGTGACCTCCTCCTCGGACTCATCCTCGGACCATTGCGCTTGTCACGAATACAATCCTCCTTGGGAACAAAGGATGAGCTAGTGACCGTGAGCAAGGAATGTTGAGGGCTGCCATGATGGCCTTCCTCTGAATATTGTGATTGATCAACATAAGCCGATCTCATGGTCCTGCAGAAGCGAAAGTTTTCACTTTCCCAAGCTTCTTTGCCCAAGACGGCTGCCTCGGAGAGAAGGACCACCAGACTAGGGCCACCAGAGCAAGAGGAGGGACCACTAGCAACATCTCGAGCCTTCTTGAGAGCTTCTTTTTCTTCCCGAGTACGAGGCTTCGGTGCTTACTCACACGAGCTTTTTCTCTTCATGAATGGTGATGTTGTCTTGAGGGAAGGGGTTGCCAGTCTTCTCAAGCCACTTGTGATTGATGAGAGTCTGAATGTAAGGAGCATAGATGCAGGAGAGCTTTTCAATGAGATCCGCCCACATCTCTGAGTAGATGAAGTGCATAATATCCATTGACACGCCGTGTCCCTGAAGATAAGTCTGATGCATGAGGTCAACCTGATACCCATGAAACTGATCAAAGTTGCCAGCCTTGGGAGAGATGATGTTCAAGTACACCCTGCGCATGATGTCAAAAACTGGTAGCAGATGATTCACAAATCCAACAGTTCCCCACCCTTCAATGTAGAGAGGCTCCAGGACCTCAGGATCAGCAGCTTCAGGACCATGAACACGCCAACCATTTGCCCCAAGGCCAGTGAATGGGATAGCCAAGAAGCTCAAAGAACTCAGCCCAAGTGGCGGTAAGAAACACGCCCCTGGTCATCCACTTCATCACACCTTCAAGAGAGGACGCATGTGAAGAAACAGTTGAGTAAATCGAGCAATAGTAGTCACATCAAAGTTCGACGGTGCTCCATGAGGGAATCAGCCCAAACTTCGGCAGATATCAAGAGCCTCTCAAAGTAAACTTGCTTCTCTTCCATGTGAGTCACATTGATGTACTTTTGAGGAGCAACCACGAACTTCTTCTTTGATGCATAAATTTCTTCATAAACTGTTCTCGACGCAGTGTGAAAATGAGGGTCCAAGCAAAGACGATCACGAGGCACGAGGTAGGGATCCGTAGCCCTGAATGCGAGTAAGCTTCGAGACCACTTGGAAATCTTGGCTTTGGTCATATCTCAAGCCAGAAGGGCCTTCGAGCAAGAGCAGGCCTCTTCCTCAGCAGAAGAAGACATCGAGAAGCGATCCTTCTAACGAGTAGTCCGGCGGTCGGATGCACAACCTCGATCTTCCTCATCAATCTCAGGAGGAATGTCAGAGGATGGATGGCGGGCACGCTTGCCTTGGCGGGTATCTCCTTGCCCTGAGAAGAAAGCACAAGAGTAGGGAGGGAAGGTGGGATAAGTGCACAAGTTCGGAAGAGGAAACAAAGGAAATAGATTGGAAAAATACAAACAGAAAAAGTTGCATTGTCGCCGGAACTTCCGTTGAATCGCCGGAACTTCCGGTGAAAGTGGTCCACCGGAAGTTCTGGTCGTGGCTCACCGGAAGTTCCGGTGAGGCCACGAACTGACAGTTCCAAACATGAGTTCACTAGATGTAGATCTAAAAGCCACAAGTGCACAGATTTTTCTAGGATGTATTGGACCAATCTACTCAAACATGATACCCTAGGCCTACCAAGATCTTCCAACAAGTTCTAGCCAAAGAACTAGCCTAGACAAGGTGTGCCCTAACTCAAGCCATGGTGAGAGCAAGATCTCCATTAATGGAGGGAGTTGAGGGCAACACCGAGTCCATGGCGGGAGATCGAGGTGGGGAAGGATCCCACGAGCAGATCTGGAGGAGAGGTTGGAGACAAGGGGTGGAGCACCTTCGTGGAGAGTTCTGGCGCCCAAATAGAAGATGGGTCTTGGGGGAAAAAGGAAGAAGATCCCGTTTTCCCCCAAGGCCCACCTTATATAGGACAGGGAGCACCACCGGAACTTCCGGTCAGGGGAAAAAGGAAGAAGATCCCGTTTTCCCCCAAGGCCCACCTTATATAGGACAGGGAGCACCACCGGAAGTTCCGGTCAGGGACCGGAAGTTCCGGTGGACCGGAACTTCCGGTCGATCGACCGGGAAGTTCCGCTGACGCCAGGAAGACCATCTCAGGTTAGGAAGACAACAAGGAAGAACTTGTGCAGGGAATAGAGAGGGCTTGAGGTAAGGAAAGGCTTAGGATAGATAGCTCAAACTGTGAAGAACCAAAACCAACAAAAACCAAGAACAACAAAAAGGTCAAAGACAAAAATAAAAAACGAGTCGGTGGCCTAAGCCACCTTATATAAGAGTAAATGGCTTGACACCGCGAAGATATATCTTGGGTTCATTACCAACACTCATCATGAAGCTCAAATGGTCTCCTTTAGAGATTATAGAGTATGAAAACTTTAATGTGCGCATAATAGGGATAGTGTTTGTTCATAAGAGGAACTACACTCCCCCTAAATCCATGCCTACATCCAAACAAGATACACATTGAGACACGGGTAGGTGTGCAAGGTCTCAAGCAACATTGCTCGAATCAATGATATTTAGCTCATGCCTTAACTCTCGGAACCTTGCTTCATCAAGAGGCTTCGTGAATAGATCCGCAAGATTTGCCTTGGTGGGAACATACTCCAAAGAAATGTCTCCTCTAGCAACATGGTCCCGAATGAAATGATGATGAATCTCAATGTGCTTGGTCCGGTTGTGTTGCACGGGATTGTGATCAATAGCAATGGCACTCTCATTGTCGCAAAGAAGAGGCACCTTGTCAAAAGATAGTCCAAGATCCTTCAAAGTTTGCTTCATCCATAGCAATTGAGCACAATGACTGCATGTAGATGTACTCACGGCAAGAGACATAGACACAGTTTTGCTTCTTCGAGGACCAACAAACCAAAGATCTTCCGAGACACCGACAAGCTCCGGAGGTTGACTTTCTTCCCACTTTGTCACCAGCCCATCCGAGTCCGTGGTAACCAATGAGATCAAAGCTGGCTCCTTGGGGTACCACAACCCAAAGTTTGGGGTATGAACTAAATATCGAAGATCCTCTTGACACCACCATGTGACTTTCCTTTGTGCGGCTTGAAATCTTGCACACATACCCACACTCAACATAATATCCGGTCGGGATGCACAAATATAGAGCAAAGAACCAATCATCGATCGATAGTGTCTTTGATCCACCTCCTTACCCTTGGGATCGAGATCAAGATTAACCTTAGTTGGCATGGGAGTCTTGGCACCTTTGACTTGATCAAACTTGAACTTCTTGAGCATGTCTTGGATGTACTTGGCTTGGTTGATGAAAGTCCCTTTCCTCAATTGCTTGACTTCAAATCCAAGGAAAAACTTCAACTCCCCCATCATGGACATCTCGAAGCGGTCGGTCATGAGCTTGGCAAAATCCTCATTAAAAGTTTTGTTAATAGACCCAAAGATAATGTCATCAACATTGATTTGGCATACGAACAAGTGGCCTCCAACTTTCTTAGTAAAAAGAGTGGGATCAATGAGGCCCACTTCGAAGCCACGGTCTAACAAGAGCTCCCTAAGGCAATCATACCACGCACGTGGGGCTTGCTTGAGGCCATAGAGTGCCTTATTGAGCTTGTAGACATGGTTCGGAAAAAGTGGATCCTCAAAACCCGAAGGTTGCTTGACGTATACCAACTCTTTCAAAGGACCATTAAGAAAAGCACTCTTAACATCCATTTGATGCAATTTAAAGTTATGATGGGTAGCGAAGGCAAGAAGCATATGAATGGATTCAAGGCGAGCAACGGGGGCGTAAGTCTCACCGTAGTCGATGCCCTCAACTTGTGAGTATCCTTGGGCAACTAACCTTGCCTTGTTGCGCATGACAATTCCATTTGCATCGCACTTGTTCTTGAAGACCCACTTGGTTCCAATGAGTTTTGACAGTCTTTAGGCCGCTCAATCAATGTGCAAACATTGTTCCTCTTGAAGTTGTGAAGTTCCTCGTTCATAGCATCAAGCCAATCATCATCTTCAAGAGCTTCGAAGACTTTATGTGGTTCCACAAGAGAGATAAACGCATGGTGAGAGCAAAAGGAAGCTAGTTGCCTCCTAGTAGTGGAACCTTTATTGAAATCTCCATATACATTATCAAGGATATGGCCATCTCGAACAAGCTTGGCGAGACGATAGGCTTGACGACGGGCTTGTGCTTCAATTCGAGATTCTTGAGCTACCACTTGGTCATTTCCCACAATTGAGCCGCCCCTTGACTATAAGCACGAACACGAGGGTCATCTTCATCAATTTCCACTTCGGGTGAGTCATCACTTGGAGAGGATCCTTGAGGATCATTGACTTGCTCTTGATCTTGACGAGCTTGACCTTGGGGAGAACCGTGACCTTGAGGAGGAGCCCCATCTTGGGGAGGTTGATGAGGTTGATGAAGAGGTTGTCCGTGGGAGGTGCCTTGAGGAGGAGCCCCGTCGTGGGGAGGTTGATGTTGTTGATGAAGAGCTTCTTCTTTAGAGCTTGGAGAGTCATGAGCATGGGAAGCTTCGGAAGAGCTTGAGGGAGCTTGTGCCAAGAAAGTAGGTCCTTGAGGTGCAAGATGATCTTGTGAGAGTGAGGGCTCCACTTGAGTAGAGCTTGGTCCTTCTCCTTCATCCATAAGGGGATCCTCAATGGGGAGGTGGAAACACACACCCATTCTTGGCCTTGGGAGGAATTTCATCACTTGGATCACAAACACCATCTTGCCTAACAAGAGACTCATGATTTTCATCAAACTTCACGTTGCTCGTCTCTTCAACTCTTCCATTGGCTTTGTTGTAGACTCTATAAGCATGGGACTGATTTGAGTAACCAACGAAAATTCCTTCTTGAGCCTTGGATTCAAACTTTGACAACCGAACTCCTTTTTGAGAATGTAGCACTTGCAACCAAACACCAAAGTAGCTAACATTAGGCTTTTTCCGGTGAGAAGTTCATAGGGGTCTTGTTCTTATTCTTGCGAGATAAAGCCGCTTGGTTGCATGGCAAGCGGTGGAGATGGCCTCGGCCCAAAATTTGTATGGAGACTTGAACTCAGCTAGCATAGACCTAGCCGCATCCATCAATGTGCGATTCTTCCTTTCGGCAACTCCGTTTTGTTGAGGGGTGTAGGGAGTGGAGTATTGATGCTTGATTCCTTCATCACTGAGAAACTCATCCAAGGTATAGTTTTTGAACTCGGTTCCATTGTCACTTTGAATTGAGAGAATAGTTGCATTGTGCTTCCGTTGAACCTCATTAGCAAAGTCAATGAAGGTTTGTTGAGTCTCACTCTTGTATTTGAAAAATAATACCCAAGTGTATCTTGAGAAATCATCCACAATAACCAAGCAATACTTCTTGCCTCCAAGGCTATCATGAGAGGGAGGACCAAAGAGATCCATATGCAAGAGCTCCAAACATCTCTCGGTAGTGATTTGATTGAGCGCTTTGTGAGGAGTTTCATGCATCTTCCCTTCAATACAAGCCCTGCAAACACGATCTTTGGCAAAAGAAACATCGTTAATTCCAAGGATGTGGCCCTCGGAGTGAAGTCTTTGCAAAGTCCTCATGTTAACATGGGCTAGGCGGCGATGCCACAACCAGCCCTTGTCGGCTTTAGCATAGAGACATAGAGCATGAGGAGTAGTGGTCCCTAAAAAGTCCACCACATACAAGTCATGTTCTACATATCCTACAAAAGCCACCTTGAGAGACTTGCTCCACATGAGGACCACAGAATGAGAATTAAAGAAAGAAGAAAGACCCATAAGAGCAAGAGCACGAACAGAGAGTAAGTTGTAACCAAGAGTTTTGACAAGCATGACGTCAACCAAGGATACATACGGGGTTACCACCACTTTGCCAAAACCCAAAACCTTAGAGCTTGTTTTGTCACCATAGGAGACCATGGTGTTGGCAATATTGGGTCTCAATTCGGTCATGATATACTTGCTTCCGGTCATATGACTCGTGGCACCACTATCAAGCACCCATTTTGATCGCCGGAAGCATAGTCCTACAAGAAAATCAAGCCTTGGTTTTAGGTACCCATTTTGCAATGGGTCCCCTTTTGTTAGTGACAAGAACCTTTGGCACCCAAATGGCCCAATGATAATCATGCGTGTAAAATGTTCCCACATATCTAGCATATACATGACCATCATAAGATTTGCAAAGAATATAAGAGGGATTGTTCTTTTCGGCAAAGTTGTCACTTTGCAAGAGGGTTAGGCCATTTGGTACTCCTTGGGCCATGCCCTTGTTCTTTTTCTTCTTCTTGTTCTTGTTCTTCTTCTTCTTATTATTCTTCTTAGTCTTGGCAAGTTGATCCTTCAGAACCTTGACTTCCTCTATGAGATGCTCATGCTTGCAACAAGGGTTAGGAGAGCTAGACAAGTCTATAATTTGCACAGCGGAAGACTTAGAAAGATCACAAGTTAATTGAGTTTGAAGTTGTTCATGAGCTTCAAAAAGATTTGAGAATTTACTCTCCAAGGCTTTGTGTTCCTCTTTGAGTTTCTCAAGATCCTTTTGAGTCCTATCATGACCACCCACAAACTCAGCGTTTTCTTTCTTGAGAACCTTAATCAAAGCAAGATCATGGTCACGTTCTTTAATTGTAGAGGTCAAAGTGTTGTCATGATCATCTACAAGCTTAGACACATTTTCTTCGAGATTAATTCTCATATTTTGTTCATCCTCAAGACTTTGAGTGAGAGAGGCAATTTCATCGGCGGCATCTCTTTCATTTTTACTTAGCAAGTCAAGAAGTTCTTCCTTTTCATCTAAGGCATCTCTAGCATTTTCAAGTTGTGCAAGTAAGGACTCAAATCAGTTTTTAGTTTCTTCATCTAAGGTAGCAACAAATTCACACATGTCAACCATCTCTTTCTTCACCTCTAGACCAACAAGATCAAGAGAGGAAGGCTCACTAGAGATAGGTTGAGGAGTGGGTTTCGGTGATACCTCGGTGGCCTTGGCCATGAAGCACTTTTGGTTGGAGGAGATGACATTTTCATTTGGAGAGTCGAAGAGGGATAGACATGGAGTTGAGGTAGTGGCAATAGCAACCCCACAATCTCTCCACCATGAACTTCATCATCATCATCTTCATCCGTGCCCGAAAGATATTCTTCATGGACCACAATTGCTCGTTCCTTGTTAGTGGCGTTCTTGACGGCGTAGTTCTTGTTCAAGGGATGAGGAGGTCTTGACTTGACCTTGCGAATGAGACGACCACCATTGTATTCACGGTTCTCAAAGGGACACTTGGCCACGAAGTGACTCTTGTCGTTGCAATTGTAGCATGACCTTGCTTTGGGAGACTTGTTGGGTGAGTTGAATATTGAGTTGTGCCTTGATCTTGACTTGAATCCGGACTTGTTCCAAAAGGCCCTTGAAGCGAGAGCAAGATGTTCGTTGAAGGCACATTTGAGATCCTCTTGAGACCACTCACTTGATGTATCATCATCATCAACTTCAATAGCCTTGGCCTTCAAAGCAAGGTTCACTTTTGTTGATCCAATGGCTCTAGCTCGAGGACTCGCATTCTTATTAGCAATAGTCATGGCAATTACTTCACTCAAGACTTCTTGGGAGGTCATTAAGTGAAAGTTGGTTCTTCCCTTGATAGAGTTGAGCTTTTGTTCTTCAAATGGGAGAAGAGCTTGAATGAACTTCCTCTTCATAAACTTGTCATCAATATAGTGAGCCCCAAGGTCCCTCATAGTGGAACAAAGGACCTTAAGGCGCCTATACATGTCTTCAGGTGTCTCATCATCTTGCATTGCGAAACCATCGCACTCGTTGTTGATCTCATCAAACTTGGAGCTTTGGATGCTAGCATTCCCAACAAAGAGCTCGGTGAGTTGATCCCAAGCTCCTTGGCGATCAAATTGGCGAATGTGAGCAAAATCCTTTGGAGTCAAGGCCTTCAATCATTCCCAAAGGTGGCATTGAGTTGCTTGTCCACCACTTCACCTCGTGTCAACTTCTTTGGGTCAAGTGAGAGAATCCATCCTCCACAATCCTCATTAACTCAATGGATGAGCTGGAAATATGTGAGCATTAGATATTGCCAATTGGCAAAATTTGACGATCTAGCATGGGTGGTGCTCCTTGAGGTATAATGTGTGGCATGGGGATGGGTGGATCCGGAGTGTACTTGACGGTGGGGTACCGCCGAGTAGTCCTTTCCTCCATTTTCCTCTTTGAAGTTGGGTTCTGCCTCGATGTTCTCACTTGGAACCTTGGTAGAGGTTTGAGCAACAAAACCAAGTCCCAAGTGAGTGGTGGCAGCCGAGAGTTACCCCGGGGCGGACACCGTAATTGGGAGGAACCTGGGTTGGGGTGTGTCAATAGCAACCATGGGGTTTGGCTTGAGAGACTACAAGAGAGTCATCATTTCCTCGAACTTGGACATCATGGATGACTCCAATTGCTTGAGGTCATCCATAGTGGCCGAGTTCTTGGATTTTTCGGTTTCACTACCCCCTTCGTCGGCCATAGTCTCTTAGGCGGTAAAGCCCGAAATAAGAGCCCGTGCTCTGATACCAATTGAAAGTACCGACTTGATACGACTAGGGGGGGGGGGGGGGTGAATAGGCGTCTACCCAATTTTAATTTGTTTCTCACTTTTAGGCTCAACGAGAAAGGAAGTTATCTAGATATGCAACTAAGTGAACAACCTAAATGCAAGAAAACAACCACCAACCACAAAAACAGTAAATAACAAGGAGTAAAGGAAGAGAACGAAGTAACCGGAGAGGGGACACGGAGATGTAATTCCTGTAGTTCACTCCCAAGGAGCTACGTCTATGTTGAAGAGGTGTCGGGGCCACACAAGGTCACCCGAGCGCCACAAAGGCCTCACCTTCTTCTCCGGTGAGCTCCCCCACAAAGGAGGCCTCACAATCCACTAACCGATGACCTTGAAGGCGCCAACCGAAACCTTTACACCAAGGTTGAGGGGGAGGCTCCACAACTCAATTGGAGGCCCTCAACGACACCTCGAAGCTTTACAACACACGCCTTAGCTCCGAGGATGCCCTACACCGTCTAGGGTTCCAAGAAACCCAAGAGCAACAAGATCCACAAAGGATGGGTGGGGGAAATCAAATCTTCTTTGGTGGAAGTGTAGATCTAGGTCACCTCCCTCACCTCTCAAAAGATCAAGTCATTTGAGTGGCTAGAGAGAGGTCTAGTGAGGTGAAGCTCAAGAATTAATGGAGGAGAGAGAAAAAATTCGAGAGAGAGTGGGAGGAAGAAGGGGTGCCTTAAATAGCCCCGCCTCGCCACGAACTGCATACAGCGACCTCACCGGAAGTTCCGTGAGAGGCCGGAAGTTCCGCCACTGGCTCCAACGGTCATCGACTGACGTTGGCGCCCGCTGAGCGCAACCGAAGTTCCGATCAAACAGACCGAAGTTCGGTGAACTTCGAGCAAGTTCCGACCAAGTTCGCAAATAGCACACTTCGACGTATATTCTTGAGCCGCCATCGAACTTGGGGGAACATGAGGGAACTTTGGGTCGCGAATCGACCGGAAGTTCCGGCTTCTGGCGGAAGTTACGCTCAGGAACTTTTAGCAGGACAAGTTCCGATGCAAGTTCCGGCCAAGTTCCGGCAAATAGCACACCTCCAAACAGAAGGTTACTGAGCCGCCACCGGAACTTGGGGTGGAACTAGCGTCGGAACAAACTGTAGAACAGCCCGCAGAAAAAGTTTGAGAAAGGCTCCAACAGAACAGGAACACGCTCTCTCACGGGAAAATGGGATGGCTGTGGCGGTGCATATAGGTTTGTGCAACAACAAGTGATTTCCCACAGCCTTCCAAAATGGACCCCCTCTTAATAGTACGGTGACCTAAATCAACAACCGGAAAGAAACTAGGAGAAGACTAAAAGGCCACCGTCTTCAAAAGATCACAAGAGAACATCCATCACAATAGAAGGAGACATCAACGACGTTTCCCCTGAAACTCAAAAGCACAATTAAAAACACGGTTGGGATTGTCATTTAACACCAAAAACATCATGGGAAGATATAGTCCTTTCACCGATAAAACAAACATAAAAGACACGCGCGATCATGATAAAATATCCAAATTCTAATACTACTAATACAAAAAACATATGGTAAAATATGATGCAAAATGCACTTATCATTGGCTTATAAGTTGTAGATAAGGAATCCTCAAGCAAGTTTGTAAAGGTTCATGTTGCTGCCTTCAAGGGTGTCCCTTGGTGGATCGAAGCATTTCTCATTATGGGATGGCTCAAGGATAATATAGTTAGCCAATCTGGCTATTGGTGGGCATTGCGCCCCTCAAATGTCTGAATTTCAAGATAGATCCTCGAATCCATTGTGGTTATCTCTTATCCCATTAATTACTTGTTACTAGATTATTACCTTGTTTATCTTGTGAACCTAGTTGTATCTTGTCATATAGGTTGCTCTCAACTGCATATCTGGAGATCCTCCAATTTGCCAAGAAAATGAAAAAAACATGTACTCCCTTCGTTTTAAAATATAAGATGTTTTAGGTTTGTGAAGAGAATGTATCTAGACTTGTTTTAGTGTGTAGATGCATTTCAAACATGAGTGAACCTATATACTAAAAATAGTCTAGATACATTTTCTTCACAAAGCTAAAACATCTTTTATTTTGAAACGGAGGGAGTAGTTGTTATTCACCCCTCCTCTAGTTGACCTCTTCGATACTTTCACAAGGGATATTATTCCCCAACATGGGTGGTTGCTTAGTCTATGGATAGGCCCCCCACCCCATTCACCATAAGAGTTTCGTGAGACTTTTATATACCTATAGTATGCCCTTTTTTACTTTCTATATTACATGGTTATGTGCCTTGTATTGATATATAAGATGGGTGCGAACTCTTGTTGTTTGTATGGCCTGGTGCGGAAATTTTGAGTTTAGTAAAACACCCTTTAATAAAAAAAGGAGTGATACCTTTTATGCCTATTTCGTCTAATTCCGAATGATTTCTTGAATTGAAGAATTGAGTCATAAGATGTAGATTCTTTAAATTATTACGGCTATTAATATTTGTATATCCAACAAATTTATGTAGATGGAAAGGCCTTATGAATCTATTTCTATTGTGTCTTAAGTAAAGTTTATATATGTTTTTTAAAAGAGGTTTAAACCACCGGTCATAGTTTATTATAATTTATTCAACAAAGGTCTCACGACAACAAACAACAAATAACTCTATGCCACCATGCATCAAGTCCTTGTGACCTAAGCTCACAACAATGCCCATTAGTTAGTCCAGATTCATCACCAAGTCAGAGGCACACATTCACCCTAGCTTACCCACAACACACACCTCATGCACACGCTTCAAAAGCCACAACCGCCGACCCATCTTCATGGAAGCGATCAACTTAAACCACGTCAGGCCTATCATCAACACTGCCAAGGCGCCAGATAGTGTCACTACCCTGCAAGCGTACACTACAAGAAATATGTTTATTTATGACGCTCTATTTTCTATTTGTGATGACTTAGTAAAAATTATTAGAAAATCATCCAAATTTCACAAAATATGACAAAAGTCACACATTGATCGCCATAGAGACCTAGCACCGCTATACAACCAAGACTCGGTGTCGTCAACATCTAAAAATCACACGGGTCCACCTCGAAACCACTCTAGCCAACACCTTCTACAAAAAAATTGCCTCGGGAGAGAGAACGATGTCGAGCATCGCCATCGTTTTGTATAGGAAACCTAGATCTAGGGTTCCCCTAGAGTAGCCCGAGCGAAGCGACCACACCAGCAATGAAGATTCCTTTAACAAGATAACAATGCTAAGATATGATACTGTTGTCTTCAATGAATGAACTCAAACCTCAGTTTTCACTAATAGTCGCGCGTCCCCATACTCGTATCTGGATGAAGCACCATATTTCCACAGGTTCTCCACCAGATCCTGCTGCAATTATTGATGCATACGCAGGTCTCGGATCCCCAGACGCATAGCGAGGAAGGCATCCCATGATGCCGACACCTCGTGATCAGCTGCTAGAGGACCTTGTCTGAAATATGGTTAGTGTCAATCACCGATTTGTCCCGATCACTCTCAATGACCATGTTGTGCAAGATCACACAAGAATTCAGCACCTCCCAGATCTAAGATTTCGACTAGATCAGAGCAGGGTACCAGACAATAGAAAATCGAGTTTGGAGCATACCAACGCCCGCTGGACGTCCTTCCTAAAAACTTCTTGCTCCTTGGCAAAGTTAAAATTCTTGACCACAACAGGGTTTAGGATAGTCTTCACAAATGTTGACCATCTTGAATAGATATCATCATCGGGTAGTATCCCTTGTTAATTCATTGGGAGAGCATGACCTTCAACAAGCTTGACAAAGACATTCAGGCACTATAGGACATTGATGTTTTTATAAAATCCTGCCATATCGAAGAAGGCACGCCAAATTATGGGCGAGTGGCCACAATTATTGCTCTAGCTGGTAGTTGCATGTGCACTAATACATTTTTTTGGCCCGTGGCCCACGAGAAAAGCCCAGCACCGACCTAGGCCCATACCGGCCCGTGAAGGAGAGGGGCCATGCCGACCCATGAAGGAACAGGGTCGTGCCCGTGAGCGTTCTCAGACACGCCGGCTGGCCCGAACACAGCCCATCAAACTTGCACCACGACGAAAAACTCAGGAATCTATCTACTAATTTTCCTTGAGATAGGTTAGTCAAATACGTTTCCGTTCACCGAAAATACGTTTTCTGTATCCACCTTTCCTCTTGTCCCACGCACGAACCAAACCGAGTTCGTACCAAACTTGATTTGTTAACTCTGGCGTGTGTTCTCCCATGTAGTACAAGCAGTCAAAGGACTATCTATTAATTTTCCAAGCCATAGCAATCCTCACAGAGTAGTACGAGGCCGCCTTCCTTGAGGTTTCCCGTGTAGTACGAGGTATGTGGTGGTTGGGAAAGGAGGCGCCATGGGGGTTTGACGAACTCGCGGCCGCCTATCGGCCCGGACCGCACCATCCCCTTCTCCCCGACCCGCGCGCCCGAGCCTACCTTCACCAGCCCCTGCCGAGGCGAGTATGAACGCCATACCGCATGGATGGGGCAGATCGACTCAGTGATGCGCATCCACGACGTAGGTCGAAGTCAGCGAGGCCGTCGGAGGAGGTGTCCGTGCGCTCTTGGTTGATGTGCATAGCGAGGAGCGCATCGTCGACTTCCGTAGCACGGCGCGGCGATGGCGTGGCTGCAGCTCGAGTACCGCCGCTACCGTTCCCTGTTCTCTACGTGCGTCGTCCTACTCAATTCCACACCAGAGCGATTCATGATTTGATTTGCCATATAATCCATGAGTATAAATTAAGACCAGCTAATCCAATGCCCTCATGATCGAGGTCCAAGTCGAGCCGAACGGCCCCTAGGCGCATTCGTCACCTGCTCGAATCGTTCCCGTCATTTGCAGAATCACGATCCTGACGACATGATCATAGAGAGCCAAGTTAAACGTTGAGGCGATCTTAATTTGTTGCCGCAACATGAGTCCTACACCATGCACGATCTTTGGAACACTGGCGAGATCGTAGGACTTATGGTAACGATCCTTGCTTGGAGAGCTAGCGTAGCGCCAGAGATCGAGTCCGCACCTGCCTCCACCCGTCGATCCAGGCCAGCCTCGCCTTCTTCCTCGGTCTTCCACCATGTGAGGGATGCGCGTGGTGGCGGTGCGAGCTCAAGTCGCTCATGCTGTCATGCAGGAGCAGAGATGGCCTTGACGCCAAGATGGTTCATTTGTATCTTCAATAATATCCTCTCAGTCCTCGTTCTTCCACGTGATTTACATTTCAATTTCAGAAAATTCTCTCTTCAATAATATCCATCAAGTATGAGAAAATAATACAGAATTAAGTGCCAGTTATGTTAGGCTCTGGAAGATGGTTCATTTGTATTGTGCTATTGAATCGGGTAAACTTTATTGTGCTATTGAATCAGGTAAACTGATCAGGGTGGTGTTTTGTGCTTGCTCAATGCTCAAACTCATAACCTCTATAATTTTTAATCTTTTTTAGGCATCTGTTCATGGTTATCAGAAAATTCCATTGGCATGTATACGGTTCAAATAATTACAATGAGATATATCGATTGCTTTTGTGATATTCAGAAGGGTGCCAATTTGATTATCCGAAAAACATATCATTGCCGGAATTGCGGTTTATACGAATCCGGAAAACTCCTTCTCATATAACTATTTTGGTGTTTCTGATAGAGATCCAAATAAACACCTTGCAGGTAAAGTCACTGTATGATTAACTTCAATGCATGAATATGTTTATAGTGTTTGTATTTAATTTTATGTACCTTTCCGTCCGTTATATGAAAATGTCTGAATATGTTCACAGTGTTTATATATAATTGCTAGGATTTACTTTTCATGCCTCCAGACCTTGGAAACACAATTTTCCTCTCCAGATGCAACTACATGAGCTTAACCCTACATAATGGGTTTGTAAAATATGACAATCAATTTATTATTTTTTTATATACTCCCTTCGTTCCTAAATAGATGTCGCAGGTTTGTCAAAATTTAGATAAATCTAGACACTATTTAGTATATGGATTCATTCAAATTTTGACAAACTTGAGACATCTATTTTGGGATGGAGAAAGTATTTTTCATTCATAGCAACGCACGGACATTCAGCTAGTATACTGATAACATCCGCTGAATATTAGTGTTATGAAAAACGGCCCTAGTTAAGAGCTTCTTTTAACGGGCCTCTAGAAAATAATGACAGGCCATGCTATGCCCAGGCCTGAGAGGCAGACCCGTGCCGTGCCAGGCTAGGCCTGCGACGGTAATGCCGGGCTGGTGCCGTGTCAGGCCAGTCCGTTGTCCAGGTTTGGTGAGTGTCTGACGGACTGATCAGAATAGGAGGCCGCGGAGGGTGCGATACAGTCCCTGCCAAGAATAACTGATACAGTATCAATTACATCATCCACTCCACTGGTGACGTCTGGAGCAGCCGGCATGGTCTCCGAAAGCACTAGCCTGGCTTTGCAGCGCAAGAAGGTATGCGTGATCGGCGCCGGCATGGCCGGGCTGGCAGCAGCACGCGAGCTGCGTCGCGAGGGCCACGCCGTGACGGTGCTTGAGCAGAGCGGCGACGTGGGCGGGCAGTGGCTGTACGACCCGAGGAGCGACGCCGCCGACCCGCTCGGCGCCGAGGAGCCCGTGAAGGTGCACAGCAGCATATACGCGTCCCTCCGGGTCATCAGCGCCAGGGAGAACATGGGGTTCACCGACTTCGTCTTCGCGCCCAAGGACGGCCGCGACCAGCGCCGCTACCCTGGCCACCGCGAGGTGTACCTTTACCTCAAGGACTTCTGCGACACCTTCGGGCTCATGGAGTCCGTCAGGCTCAACACTCGCGTCCTTCGTGTCGCCATGGCGATGGCGCCGCCGAGTCCGGCGTGTCGTCAATGGGCAGTGATGTCCGTACGCCTGGGGAAGTGCGATGACGAGGAGGCGGTGGAGGAGTTGTTCGACGCCGTCGTGGTGGCGAACGGCCACTACTCGCAGCCGAGAGTGCCGAGCATCGCAGGCATGGAGGCGTGGACCGGGAGGCAGATGCACAGCCACTCGTACAGGACGCCGGAGCCGTTCCGGGGCGAGGTGGTGGTGGTGGTCGGGTGCGGGGAGAGCGGCAAGGACATCGCGATGGAGCTGCGAGGGGTCGCCAAGGAGGTGCACCTCGTCGCCAAGTCCATGGAGGAGGTGACACCGGGGCTCGGCAAGGTGCTCGCCAAGCACGGCACCAACCTGCGCATACAGCTGCAACTGGACCGTCTGTGCGAGGACGGGCGGGCGGTGTTCGGCGACGGCTCCGGCGTCCTCGCCGACGCCGTCATCTACTGCACGGGGTACGATTACTCGTTCCCGTTCCTGGACACGGCGGGGGCGGTCACCGTCGACGATAATCGCGTGGGCCCGCTGTTCGAGCACGTGTTCCCGCCGTCTCTGGCGCCGTCGCTCTCCTTCATCGGTATACCCATCAAGGTATGTGAAACTGTACAATACAGGGCTGACGACTCAATACAGAGAAGAAGGTACGTATAAAAAGGCACAGAGCTGAAGAATTTTGAACGCAATTCCTGTATTTCGTGTCAGTACCATTCGTGAAAGTGAAATAACAGAATCTCTATTGCGTCAAAAAACCACTCGTGAAAGTGAAATAACAGAATCTCTATTGCGTAAAACACAATTTTTGTAGCGGAGCTTGGAGCTTGCCATGGATCTCATGATGACACCTTGTTGATCTTTCCGACGCCTAGAACAAATCAATGCTCTGCCTTTCTTTTTTCTCAGGTATTTACTCCTTGGTTCTTCGAGGCGCAAGCGAAATGGGTGGCGCAGGTGCTGTCCGGGAAGAGGACGCTGCCGTCGGAGGAGGAGATGCTGCGGTCCGTGGAGGAGTGGTACCGCTCCAGGGAGACCACCGGCACGCCCAAGAAGTACACCCACGACGTGAGCAATCTCGACATAACGGTACCACAACCACTACAGCCTCACAATCGTACTACTCCATTTGATCCATCCATGAAAACCCACCACACGATCGAGTACGCATTTCGGAGATTTGAGTCGGCGTTATATACGTTTGTTTCATGAACTATAATTTGCAGTACATGGATGAGTTCGGGCACAAGTACTGCGACTTCCCTCGCGTGGAGAGATGGAACTTCGAGCTGCTGGTGGCGTCGTACATCGACATGGTTGAGAACCTCGAGACGTTCCGCGACGATTACCAGGACAACGATATCATTCGCAAGGGTGTTGAGGAGTGGCACCATGCCGCTGTCGTTGGCTCAAGAAAACAGTCGCCTGGTCCTCGTGAACAAGCACACTGATCTTCATATGTCACCGGTACACCACGTCTTTGATCCAAACCTGTCGGCCCGAGTCTCCTATGGTACAAATAAACACTATTTCAACCTTCGTGATTGTGATTGCTGAAGAACCTGAAAACTCCTTTTCGTCAGGATCCTTGATTTGTCATAAAATATCTGGTTGTTTCATTAGCTTGCTTGTCACCATTACGATGTGTATAGTTCATACTCTTTCTTGATGTATCCTCCGTGAAATTAAGCTGCTGTAAATAATCATCCACCACGATTATCGGATAATAAGCAATAAAAGAAAATCTGGAGTGCATGCGGTTGCATTGTTTTGCAGGGGCAACAATCCTCAATAACTATAGCCACCGTTCTCCATGTTAGATTATCACGAATTAGAAAAACATTGTAGTTTAGTATAGTGGATTTTTTATGTTCACACATGAATGCCTTCTGCCATACTATACTCTTCCCCTCTTGAGGTTTTTACTCTTACTCTTACAAACTCATAGTCAGTGTCAACAACGCCCTCGGCTGATATCTTATCTACCGCAGATTTAAAATAATACAACATGTCAAATTTTTCATTTTATTTGCCTTGAATCAGGTCCGAAGCCATTTTGTTAACATATAAAACACTACGATAAAGAATTACCACATTAAGTTTGTCTTCAAACTTCATCTCAATTCAACAGTGTTGAAGGGTAGAGGGAGAGAGAGATTGCGGAATATGATGGATGTATTATTGAGCCTCTCGGGCGAGTATATATAGACGTACAGGGACCAACTTAGAGTACAAGACAAGTAACCTACTTGGAGTACAAGACAAGTAACCTAGTCTATCCCTAACATATACGTATACTCTAACATCCCCCCGCAGTCGTAGCGGTAGCAACGTAAACAACTGGAACGTCGAGAACGGTCGACCAGAGCCAAGTAGACCAAGTGTCGACATCCCCCGCAGTGGTAGCGGGAACGTCATGGACGGTGTCACGGCGCAGAAGCTTGGACCGTAGAGGATGCTGTGAGGAGCTCAGGCGAGGTGGTAGCCCTTGTGCCGGTGTCGAGTGAGCCGAGAGCGGTGGGTGCTGCAACCTTGGTCGAGGTAGCCGCGCGAGGGGTCGCCGTGGTCGATGTCGTGGTCGGGGTTGCCGGTGTCGAGGTAGCCGCATATTAAGCCGCTGCACGGTGCAGCCAGAGAAGGACGGAGACGCGCCGTGGCGGTCGTCGGAGAGAGCGATGCGAAGCCGATGCCCGAGCCGTCGAGGACGAGGTGCGCCATGGCTTTGCCAAAACCAGCGCACGTCGGGGACGGCATACTCTAGTTGTGCCAAAACCGGTATGCGAAGACGAAGTCGGTATGACGCAATGAGGCGCACGAGAGGAGGTAGTCGATGCCGATGAAGACCTTGTCAAAGCCGAAGAAGGCGAGACGCTACAACCGGGCTTGCCGACTGGAACGCTGTGACGGCGAACGCACCGGTGTTGCCGATCGGGCATGCGAAGAACGGGACCAGTAGAAACAACTTCACGCCATGTCAGAGAGGAGACTAGCAGAGGAGGACTCTACGACGGTTGCGTTGCGCAGATCGGCGAGGTGCCGATGCAGGCCGCGGTTGTCGGAGTAGACGAGTAGGTGTGGTCGAGGACGAGGCGAGGACGATGGCGACGAAGTCGTTCTGGACGAAGACGTAGAAGGCGGCGAACCAGCGACGACCAGGAGTGGTCAGACTGGATGCCTAGACGGAGGGGTAGTCGGCGGGACCTACGACAGCCAGGAGTGGCCATGCAGGCTACCTGTGGAGATGCGGCGGCGGTGCTCGAAGTAGGCGAGGAAGAACCCGACGACGTGACGAAGACCATGCGCGGACGGCGGCGACCCGCGCCGAGGGAGGTGGCGCGGTGACGGCGATGACAGGCGACGCCACGCTTGCCGATAGGGGCGGCGTAGCAGGCGCGAAGTCGCAGCGGCGTGAGAACCACCAGCGACGGACACGCCTGAGAAGGCGCGTTGGTAGCCGGCGACGGGGACCAAAGGCGGCGACGCAGCGGCAGCCCGATGCTCGATCGGTGGTAGGCGCATGCTCGGGGACGTACTCGGCGACGTGAGAACCACCAGCGACGGACACGCCTGAGAAGGCGCGTTGGTAGCCGGCGACGGGGACCAAAGGCGGCGACGCAGCGGCAGCCCGATGCTCGATCGGTGGTAGGCGCATGCTCGGGGACGTACTCGGCGGAGACGAGCGCCAGATCGGTTGATCAGACCGACGGCGGCGTGCGTACGCGCCAAGTCCGTGACGACGACAGATCGGAATCTGCGGCGTCGTTGTCGGTGCAATCCCGGACGATGACGGCGAAGACAATCCGAGGGGAGGGGGGGATCGGCCGCGACAACCTCCCGAGGAAGCCGCAGCAGCCGGTCGCGGTGCGCGGCAGCCTGCCATGAGGCCGCGATGGCCTACCGAGGAAGGCACAGCGGCGCAGGTGACAGGCGCACGGGCGCGGTGTAGATCGTCGATGCCGATGGTCGGAGTAGAGGCGCGGCGATGGGCGAGGCAATCCGATCTAAGATCGGTAAACCAAAAAAGAAAACCGATCAAGAGATCGAAAAAAAGTACTTGTAGGGCAGCCGATCACGGATCGGCGGACGAACCCTGCGTACGGGTTGCGCGGCCCCCGGCGGAGACCATGGAGATCGACCTCCCCGGGGTCGGCGCAGTGCGGAAGCGGCGGCGGCGGCTAGGTCAAGGACCGTGCTGCTCTGATACCATGTTGAAGGGTAGAGGGAGAGAGAGATTGCGGAATATGATGGATGTATTATTGATCCTCTCGGGCGAGTATATATAGGCGTACAGGGACCAACTTGGAGTACAAGACAAGTAACCTACTTGGAGTACAAGACAAGTAACCTAGTCTATCCCTAACAGATACGTATACTCTAACAAACATGTTCAACTGCTTGATCCTTTCTCACGCAATCAAATACGATAGCGGTAATCCTCCTAGTTAAAGCAACTCTTATTTTCTCGCTTAAAGAATTATTATGACGGTTCTGTTTCTGGGTATTCACCTTCATCTGTAGTGGATAATGATAAAATATGGAAACAAATTAGAGAATAGAATACCATAACTAAAATGGGTATTCACCCCCATTGAAGATGTATGTAGTCTCCATTTACACGTATTAGTTTTGCTATAATGCATCCTAAGTATTTTTTGGTCACTCTTTTCTATGATATAAACACAACTTTTATTGCACTCTCAAAGACAGTCCCATTATCAATTGTAGGATTGTCCTTGTCAAGGTGTATGATTGGTATGCCCTCAGCTTCATCATTATATTTGTAACCCATTTTCTCATCTCATGTGAGGCTCAAAGTTTGAATCAACCAAATATTCCATACTTTCTATCTTACCAGGATCACCAACCATATATGGATATGCTTTCTCATCATCGTTATCTCCGAAATTATCATCTGCACCTCATTTTATGTCTTTATGCTTGCTCGTTGATGCATCATAATACTTAAAGAGAAGCTTCTCGGTTATACTAGGTTGATCGAAGAGAAGCATCTTGTTTGCGCTTAGTTGACTTGTTTGTGTACATGATGGTATAGAATCATTGGCAACACTCCCTTCACCATTTTGTTTGTTAACAATGTGGACCGACATCAGTATAGTCTACCTAGGTTTCTACCCCACGTCAGGAAAAATTCTCTTAAGTTAACATCAAATCGTCATAATTTCTATCATACTACCTGGGCACAGATTCCTTGTATTAGCTACATGGAACTTGCCAAATTCCATGTACAAGTGATTGAAATTTAGTTCCGCCGCTTCTAATGTCAAACAACAATCAAAACCAGTGCTAACCATAAATCTACTGTGATGAGAGGTTTCTGTTTGACATCCCGAATCTTCAATAGGAATCTAGATGCAACATACGCTCCATGGTTATCAACATATTTCCTCATGATTATTACATGATTTGAATCTCTAACTAATCAAATCTGAGAAGGGATTGCAATTCTTACCGTTTAGGGATGATGAGCGACAAAGTCACCAGGCTCCAGAGTTATAGAGCTTTGATATACACATCCTCGCCCCTGAGTTGATCCCTTCTACAATCTCCAAATGTGTAGGATCTATCATCGCATCTAGATTTGATTCGCTTCACATCAACTGTGTTAGGTGTGTCGATAACAGTCCGTGCTCACACACTTCACTTCTAGCCGCTAGAGCATGATGGGGCAAGGGACTACAACCAAAAAGGAGGACACGAGAGCCGCAAGGCGTGCGCGGTGGAGAACAATTGGCTAAGGGAAGGGCTAGAGAGGTGCATATTGGTGGGTGATGAAACATTAGCGGGGGGAGGGGAATGTTGTGGGTAGTCGCGACATTAGATGTTGGGAGTGGCTTCGAAGGGTAGAGTGGTGCGTAACAGAGAACATTAGGAACAAATTGACACACTATGCACCCAGGTTCGACCCCTCGCGGTGGAGCTAAATACCTAATCCTGCTTGTTTGCATGGTAGTAGATCGATTATGAGGTCTTAACGGCTTAGCGCAGTGCTAAGGTGACGAGTCGATTACTAGGTTTTTGTTATGCGATTGTTGGATACCATCAAGGTTGAGCCTGGCTAGATTTATATACAACCTTCTAGGGATTATAGATCCAATCTATTCCGGTTTACTAACATAGAGTTCTTATGCAAGATGGGTTACTACTTATCTTGCACGTCAAGCCGTAGCCACCGTCTTTCTTGACCCGCCATGGACCATATCATGTAGGTTTTGGCCTGTGTTTGTTTCCATCTTGTAGGATTATCCGGTAGGTATACCCACATTATTAACCCAAGCCCGTCCACGACTACTTTTTTGTCTTCCTAGTTTCAGCCTCTTTGTTTGCTCCTACACCTGAAATAAACAAAGAAAAGACAAGCTAGAATATTGATGCTCGTATTTCATAATGCACCCCATTTCTGCATAGGCTAAAGTTCCTTAGATGAAATGTCATCACTCTTATGACTTCTCATCACAACTCGGCATTTCTAATAAACCAGCCCTCCATCGAAATCTCTGAAGGTGGTCAAACTGATGGTCAACTGTCAACCCAATTGAGTGATAGATTCATGATAAGATGTGACTGGTCATTTGTATTTCAATGGACTAATCCACTTGGAGAACGACTAAGTGTGAACTAAGTGTGAACGCTATAGGGTTTAAACCCAATTGATATTTCATCAGCACATGAACCAAGAAGTGATACCCACGAGAATAGGGGATCGTTAAAATCTTCAATGGAATGTATTACCCAAATTTATAGTTCGACACAAGGGGAGCAAACGAATACCAATAATACTTTAAGCAATTGATATGTCACTATAAACCACACTTGTGTATCAATATTCTCAAGAAATAAGTGGTGATTGCAGTAGTTGAAACAAAACAGTAAAAAATAACAATAGATTTCAAGCTTTTCTAAAAGTAGTGAACTTGTAACTTTCAGTGGCTAAAAGAGTAGGCATGAGGAGATAGCGGGGTATTGCATGAATAAGATTGATCATATAATATAATACAAATAACATGGTGTTCATCTCTAATTTTGGTGTGTGTAGGTGTGCGTTCTAAGTATAGTTATGTGTACTAACCAAGAGAATTTGCACAATATTTATTTTCCTACCTGCCTATTTCACTAGTAAACTTGGAAGGTACTTAAGGTTTATCCTTTCAAATAGCCCGGAGAAATGCATTAACACTCCACGAACACATATAATCCTCAAACTATAACATATCCCTCTTTTTTTCCCTAATTGTCGCTTTAGGATTCACAGGATCTAAGGATCTACATAACAACATGTAATACACTTGTAGATAAATACCAAATGCATATATATGACGGGGCAATAAAAGTCCAGCACTGAAATCATGTCACTCAGGACATAGTAACAAGGATTAAACATAGCAAAAGTTCATCAACACTCATACATGAACATCCTCAAGATAAACACCTCAAATATCAAAATATATGTATGATTAACATGATCAATCTTATCCAATCAACATCCACATCACATGCCTACGGAGAACTACTCACTCATGCTGATGGAGAGTGAGCGTATGGTTGATGGAGATGACGTTGGCGATGATGGTGGTGAAGATGGCGTCAAAATCTTCCTCTCCGATGTGAAGAGAAGGATCAATCTGGCCCCAAAAACAAAGATCGTGATAGTGACATCGCCCTGTTTCGCGAAAAGCTCCGTGCTTATGGCCAGGTAGTTTTTAGGTATATAAAGGGGTACGCAAAATGGGAGAGGAGGTGACGCTCGAGGGCCGAACGATCTAAGTTGGCGCAAGCCCCACCAGTGGTCGCGCCAGCTGGGTTCATTTGGGCCTCGTGGCCTCTCTTTTGAGTTTCCAAGTCCCAGGGTCCTTGTTCTGATGAAAAAATGATATGGTATTTTTATATGATTTAATTTCCCGCGAAAAAATACATAAAGAAGACTTTTCCTAAAAAACAACGCCAGATTCAACAGTTTTATCCCATTCCGATGAGATTCCGGAGCAAACCAACAAGCAAAGTACTTGCAAAAGTAGATACATTTGAAATATATCAAGACGGTCCAACAACTTTTACTCTCCTAGTAAATTAAATCCTCCATACAATTAGAGACTTACCCTATCTTTATAAGGAGAGGAGGCTCAGGTAAAACTTATTAAGCTCGTGCACTGTCTCTCTTTCTTCTCCCTTTAGCCGCCGCCATTCTTCAATCTCATGACCATGCCTCCCAAGGGAAAATGCATCACCAAAAAAATCCAAAGAAACTGCACCCAATGCTTCTTCCATTGGCGACAATATCATCAAGTATTTCGTCAAATATTGGTTGATCCCGAAGAAGGAGGGTGATTGGTGTGCTTTGGGACAGAAACCACTCTGCAAACCGAGGACGGCGAGTAGGTCTTCTTCACGGTCAGGCTTCGAGCATGGATTCACCCCTCCTGGTAGTAAGTTCTTGCGTGAGATCCTCCGCTTCTATAATATTCTACCTTAGGACGTGACCCCAACTCCATCACCTATGTCACTATTTACACTAGCCTCTATGAGGGCTCCCCCCTCATCGAGTCGTCAATCATGCTACGACGCTCTCCTGCAACGTCTTCCTAGAGGAGGGCGAGGAGATCGATTCTACAACTCCATCTATGGAATCCTCCAATTCATCAAACGAGGAGTATGAGGCTCCAGCACCGGCAAGTTGTCCACGGACTAGAGGGAAACCCGAAAGGTCAGGGACCTCATGAACAAAAAAGGACAACACCTCCGAGCCATAGAAGAAACACCACCATCTTTAAAATCCCATATTGAAGACATTATATTGTGGATGATAACGAGTCATCCACGAACTCCATGAATGACGATACCTCCTATTTCGCGAAGTTGTTTATGTTCACCTTGATCTTGTCATGAGAGCATTGATCGAGGTGTCTTATGACTCTAGTGATCATGAGCTTCCTCCTGTGGTCGAGGGGTATGTTCTTGTTAAGACAATTCATTTTCGTGAATTCTTCATAAGTACTATCCCCGACTTGTTAACAGAAACATATCATTTTGCTTCAGGACTATGGCCGACCATGTGTGTTCCTCTCCCGACGCCATTCTTGCTGCCAAGATCCCTGCCGCCAAAGCCACTAAAGCTGAGGTGATTCCTTCAGGCTCTGTTCCGAGAGAGGATTAACCACACGTAGGAGGGCCCCCCCGGTATCATCTCTACCATAAGTTAATTGGAGATTCGTGCAAAAGTCTTCCAGTCAAAGCCTCAAAGTGTTTTGCAATTTAACCCTTCCCAAATGTTGAAATCAACCTGCCCTATCCCACCCGCCCCTGCCCCCGAGCGAGTAGCCCTCCCTGCCCCCGAGCGAGTCCCCCCACCTCCGTCGCCCCCTGCCCCCTGCTGCAGATCTCCACCCCCATTGCCCCCACCTCTCGTCGCCCCACCTCTCCTTCGCCTCCACCTCCCCCAGCCCCGACGGACCTCCTCCTCCCCAGCCCCGCCTCCACCTCCACCTCCCAAGCCGATGCACCTCCTCCACCCTAGCCCCGCCTCCACCTCCCCAAACCTCCTCCTCCTCAAGTCTGGGGCCGACCCGCCTCCTCCTCCGGCTAGGCATGGCGGCCACAGATCTTGGCTGCATGCCCCAGTGTTTAGCGTTTTCAATCGATTTGTTTTTTCAGTCGATTTGGTATATTTTCAGTTGATTTGGTTTTTTGATTTCGTTTTCAGTCGATTTGGTTTTATGATTATCTACCGAACTTGAGATTCTCATGTTCATAGAACTTGATTCGATCTGGGTACAAAAACAAATCGGTACAAAAATAGATTCTCATGTTCATAGAACTTTGATTAGAAACATGTATGAATCTTGTGCCTCGTGTACAGAAAAAGAATGGTGGCAGCACAAAAAGGGGGATTTCCTTCAATAGATTTACTAATATTTTTGAAGAACTAGATCTATTTTGGTTACTAATAATGTCTTTGGAAAACTAATGCTTTTTAGGTGTTTGTCCATATGCTTTTTAGATGTTAGTCGTGGAGGTAGCAAGTATGCAGAATGGTTTCAGTAAAATTTTCTAGATACATGCAAAACTTCCCCAGATTCTTGTATGAATCTTGTATGCTACAAATTCGGTATTGATTGAATGTGTGATGGTAATGAACTCAGGCCCCTCTTTCCTTTTCCAATTTTTCTAGATTTTGTCTTTTTAAGGTCAGTTTATTTAGATTGATCTTTGTATGAAACATCCTTCATTTTTTTTGTATGGATCATGGTATGAATATTCTATGGATCTATGTATGAAACATCAAAAAATAGGGAAAATGAAAATGATTTCGGTCAAGAATCTGAGAAAAATGTTGTTTTCTATGAAAAACATATATGAATGAGATTGGAAATTGTGAGTAATCTCGTGAATCTTGTGTGTATCTTGTATGAAACGTTCTTGGTATTAATCTTATTCCTAAAATGTACATAGCAAAATTGTTGATTATTCCTGAAATTTTGCGAGAAAAAATAAGGTAAAAAAGAAACAGACATTATACACGTATTCTGTGGAAAAATTATATGAATATCTCTTGGCAGAAACAAGTTTGTAAAACATGTGAACTTGTATGAAACTTCTGAATCTAGGATGAAACAAAGTAAGAGTGACTAAATATTATTAAATAAAAAGTACAAAAATAAAAATTATCAAATGAGATTGTTGAAAAAACAAATTATGCATGTTTCATTTTCAGAATTAAAAATATACATAAAAAATTGTTGAATATTGCTACCGAAAATATTGGTACCTAAATTATCTTGTATGAATCAGTCAACATTAAACATAGTTTTAGTTCTCTAATTAAATAATCTTGGACTGATTCTATTTTATCCAAATTGCTTTTCCCAAATTTGGAAGTACGAATATTCTAGAATTCTTGTATGTATCTTCTATGAATCTCGACACACTTGAAAATCCGTGGTGAATGTGTAATATTTTTTTTGGTATTAATCTTATTAATGTGGTTTTAAGAAAATCAACGTAAAAAATACTTTGGCTGCAAATAAAAATCATGGTAGATCTATTAATGAGAGGAGTGACAGTGAGATAGTGTTAAAACATTGTTATAAAATCAGATTAGATAGTGTGTGAAATCTCGTGAATCTTGTATAAAACGTTCATGGTATTAATCTTGGTTGATGCAGATTACAGAAAATCAATTTCTAAATTGTTGAAAAATCTTGTATGAAACCATGTTGAATCCTATAGATTTTGGTGGATTTTGCATGAATTGTTCATGTTTCTTGCATGAATTTGAAAATATGTGATAAGAGTTCATTGGAACGTCCATGAATTTTATAGTTGCAAAATCCTAAATAAAATTTACCTTGAAAAAATAATATGAATGTTCGTATGGCTATTTGAAAAACATGTGTGAAAATATTTTGTAAAGATTCATACTCCCTCTGTTTCAAAATATAAGATGTTTTAGTTTTGTGAAGCAAATATATCTAGACTATTTTTAGTATGTAGGTTAATTCATATTTAGAGTGAATCTACACACTAAAAGAAGTCTAGAAACATTTTCTTCACAAACCAAAAAATCTTATATTTTGAAACGGGACGAGTACATGTTAATGGATAAATTTTGAATAAATATTTGTGAATTTATTTTTATGATACTATATTGTAACTAAAAATGGATAATTACTAAATTAAAAATATATTCTAGCTAAAAATCTTTCAAGAATCCTACCGTTGTCAAGAACAACGTATTTCTACAGTTTTACGGTTCATCCTATATCTGTAGTGGTAGTTCTATACACTGTCAGTAACCATTAAGCCGCACACTGGATAGAAGTAAATTAAAAAAGAATATTTTCTCTATGTAACAAGTGGAGAGACAAACAACGATGAAATATGTGTAAAACTTGAAAACACTAGGGCCTGAGAAGCAAAACTACAATAGAATTAAGAAGTACGGTGAGATGGTTGTTCTGTAAAAAGACTAGCATGAATCTTCAACAAATAAAGGGCAATGATGGTGCCGAGGGCCCCTCCTACGGGGGATTGCATTCCCCCTCTATCTCTACTCCAGGTACAGAACCCACCAAGGACATCTCTACAGTACCCATAATCGTTCACATTTGGTATCCACCCGTGAGCTACAGTACCCATAATCGTTCGCATTTCACAAGGTGCTTAGAGCAACTCCAACAACTTACCCATATATAAGTAAGCAAAAAGTGTTTGGGTTAAGAAGAGAGAGAAGGTATAGGTAAGGAGAATTTTGTTTGCTTTTATAGCTTACCCATATTAGCCTATCCAAAATTGCAATAGAAAATGTCTACATGTAGGACCCACTTGTCAATGGGTCTATTTTCTCCTCTTTTTCCCCTTTCTTCTTCACTGTCCATCCCACCTACCCGGCGCATCCTTCCCCGCTACCAACTACCCTCACCGGAGAAGCCCAGCCGCCGCCCCACACCCAAGAGGCCCTGGCCGCTGTCGCCACTCTCCTTCCCGTCCGCCAGCGCCTCTCCGTGGAGCAGTGTCGTCCTCTCCGGCTGCAGGCATCGGCCCTCTCCTTCACGTCCGTGGCCCGCAGGTGCCGCCCGTCTCCTCCCCATCCATGGCCCGCAGGCGCCGCCCCTCTCCTCCCCATCATGTCTCTGGAATTGACCTTCCCCGACCAGAACCGAGTTGTTCCCGGCTGGAATTGACCTTTCCTAACGGGAATCAAGATTGCAACCGGCGGGCTTGACCTTGGCCGGTGCGCGCTGGGAGCGGCAAGGATGGTCGGTGGGAGAGGCGAGGAGGCATGAGAGTTCGTCCATCGCACGAAGGTGGCTAGAGGGATGGCCCGACAGGGCCTGCACCGCCACGAATCGACGCCGGATGCAACCACTGCAACTTGCTCCTGGACAAATTGAGGGCGGCTCGGGCATGGTGGAGGCAAGTGGGTGGCGGGAAGAAGGAGCGGCGGCGCGCAGGAAGGTCGCTGACGAGCTGAAGGACGGCGGTGACCGTCGACGAGGTTGGGAGGGTCGGGGCAATTTTTCCACCCGGGCGGTTGGAAGCCTCCCGCGTGCTTATTGCTGATGTGGCACCATATGGGTAAGAGTTTGCTCTTACCCAAAATTTGTGTCCATCTACCCATATATGGGTAGGAAGTGACAAAAAATGGATGATCATCCAAAAATTTGTCGTGAGGGATCATTTATGGGTAAGCTGTTGAAGTAAGTTTTTTGCTCGTCTTACCTAAAAAGGCGGTTATTATCCTTCTTACATATACATGGTAAGCTGTTGGAGTTGCTCTTCGTGATATTCACTTTCTACGGGTAGGAGACAATCTGAAACGGAAGCATAGATCCTTTCAAGAAAAAAGCCAATTGCACTGTACTTCACTAGGAATGATCTTACAATGTACTCCTACATTGAAGTTGACACGCTAGATCGATCAAGTGCCATATATGTCACCGGTAGAACACCACCGGCGGCAGCCTAAACCCAGAGTCCCGCAGGAACGGGATCTCCTGTGGCCGGTTCTCGAGGTCCCGATAGAACTCGTACTCGGCCTCGTAGTCGTGCAGGTCCAGCTCGCCCTTCTGCAGCGTGTGGTAGTGGTGCCGCGCCGCCGCGTCCTTGCCGAACCCGAACACGGACACCCGGTCGCACACGCCGGCGGCCGCCACGACCGCCTGCATCCCCGACGAGTAGTGGAACATGCCCTCCTCGTGCCGTCGCCCCCACTCCTCCGCCGGCCGCCCCGTCTCCCGCGCGAACCGCCGCAGCGAGTAGTACTTGACGATCCGCGCGCACAGCGCGTCCAGCCTCGGGTCCGTCACGATCACGGGCGCCGGTGCGTCGGCGCCGGATGACGAGACGGAGGACGCGTTGCACGCCGCGTGCTCCACGAAGTGCGCGCCGCTGCACATGTACGTCAGGATGGGCACGGCGTCCCCGTAGGCGCGGCAGTAGCAGTCGGCCCTGCCGGCGGCGCACCACCGGCTCAGCACGTTGCTGTTGACGAACGCCAGCCCCGTTCTCACGCCCACGTGGCGAGCGTACCGCGCGTCCCCCGCCGGCGCGTTGTTGATCCGGACCACGAGCTCGTGGCCGTCGATGAGGTCGCCGTGCTCCGACGCCAGCAGGATGCCGCTGTTGCCGACCACGGCGCACGACGCGTACTTCTTCGGGCCGCCGACGTCGTCGTCCCGGATGCCGCTGTGCCGGTCCATGGGGCGCTTGATGAGGTCCACCAGCTCGGACATGACGCCGGGGTCGAACCGCTGCCGTCCGAGCCAGTCGCGCAGCCCGCGGACCGCGACGTCGCGGTGCACCTGCGGAGCTCTCGACAGGTTGCCCTCGAGCAGCTTCTCCGCGGCCTGGATCACGGCCGCCGCCGCCGGGTCGACGGCCGCGAGCTCCATGAGCACCGCGTCGTTGTCTGCATTGTCAGTCGCGGCTGTGCCGAGAGCGGAGTGGCGCAGGGAGCACCGGAAGGAGATGACCAGGAAGACGGCGACGAAGAGGATTATACTGCATGCCGTGTGGCTGCCATGCCTCTTCATCCTGGTATCTTCCTTTCCCAAAGTATCTGCCTAGCTAAGCTCTCATGCACGCGCGCGTGCCCGAGGCCGGCCGTCGTTAAGCTTCCAAACGGGACTATAATATGTCGTGCGTCAGGGGAGTATATATATACGGTTCCATTTTATACGGCTAGGAAAGTAATGGATTTGTTTCGGCAGGATCCGGTGAACTCATCAGTCGAGGAAGAAGACGACATCGTGTCAAACCAGGAGATATGCGCGCTCAATCAGGTCCACATTCTCTGCTGGTCCACTGCATAAATTACCATTTCCATGCCAACCAGCATCGTACAGAACTGGATCTCTTAGCGGATTACTTTATGTACATTTTCCTGGATGCAAGTTGAGAATGGACAGGTTCATGTGGGGGAGTAGACGATCTGCGACCGGTTGCCGAAGGTTCCAAGAGCTGCCTACCCCAGGAGGCCGTGTTCCTAGCTAAGCTTGGTGGTGATCGAGCAACTTGTGAGGGGAGGTCGGCGTCATGTTCCTAGCACGCTCGCATGGAATATTGAGATGGTAGTGTGCGGCTTCGTCGTCCCCGGCACGTCGATCGTCTGGAACTGGTGGAAAGATACCGGCCAGTGCTAGTCTAAGATGGCAGGCTCATCGATATTCCGTTATCCAAACATAATGTTATAGACCCATTTTGTGAAAGCTACAGTTAGGAGATATGGGTCGATGGATTCTTTGGACCGTGACCATATACTTACACCGACGGCGGCAGATAGGATTTGATCACTCAATAAGTTAGGAATTCTTCCAATTGTCCAGCTCTCGTCTCGTGGCCTAACTACTGGAACTCGGCCAGAAACGAACTCCCGCGTTGGTCTCAATCCCTAAGATCGCACACTATAATAGGTGACCTCGCTGCGTCTAAGGTGTTAATTGACATCCCACCAAAGTTTCACTTCTAGTTCATTTGCTAAAATCTAGTATAATTTTTGCTGCACATCCGTCATGTCGCCGCCTCCTTCTCATGCCATTGCCTCTCCCCCTTTGGGAGGAACCTCTCCATCATCATCTACAACACATCCTCATCATCATCACTGTAATCTCTTAGCAAACATGATGTTTGATGCAATATTATTCTCAAATGATCTATTGTGTCTAGTTTTGAGTAGTAAATTGTTCATGAAAATGGTGAAATAGTTGTTTATTGGTTGCACACAAGTATGTTATATTATCTGGTGATTTTATGTACTAATGTATGTGTGCATGCGTAAGTTGGAGATACATAAGGTTGTCACTGCTACATGTAACTAGGAGAAATGGCTGAAGATGAAAGAAACCGTGTCTAAAATTCTTAAGCTTACATGATTATAATAACATGTTGTTAAGAGGGGGATAAACTAATGAGGACCTAGAAACTTATAGTGGCGGTTGGACTTTATGTCTTAATAACTCTCTTTCTTGTGCGAAAAAGGTTTTGAGATCAATAACTAGGGGTGTGATTACGCGTGTACACAGTTCTACCTATTTATGGCCCCTCTCTAGATGGAACATAGACTTTATATGAGCTTCAGTAGCAAAAATTCACTTTGCCTCATAGGTGCAGATGCACCCACGGCCAAAATAACGTATTTCAAAATGTTTAAAAGTTCATAAAAAAAATACCCGGATGTACATGCTAATATTTTATGTTCGTGGACGAAGTTTCATGAAGAAAGTACATTTTATGTGGCTTGTATAAAAAGACAAGTTTCTATGTTGTAAAATAGCTTTTAACAAGACATAGTTTTGTCTTTTTACATAGACCACAAAAAATGTCTTTTCACCGCAAAAACTTTGTGTGGGAACATAGCCTGTCAAGATGTACACCCAGGATTTTGTTTCGGATTTTTTCAACATTTTGAAATTCATATAAAATATATTTTTCATAATAGGTTCATCTAGACCTCGGAACCAAAACTCCATGTCCCTTCACTAGTCATACAAAACCAATATGAATGGAACAACCATTTGCCTAGAACAGTTTGTCCCTTGAGTTATCTTCTTTTACTTTTGGTTGCATAATTTTTCTTTGCATAAGTATCTCTTGCATATTAAATTTCAATACCTATTTGTTTTAGTTTACAACGTTCTAGTTAGTAGTATTACGGAATTAAAAACTTGCATATTTATTTTACTGCATTTGACAAATGTCCATATAAGTGGGTTAGAGGGCTTTATAGAATAGATAGTTTACCTTCAACTTATCGTGGGGTTGACACCCAAATACTTATCGAATTGTGCTACAATGAATCACTGCACTTGGGGATCATCAGTCAACCATCACCGGATTGCTTCAGGCCAATCAAACTCAACCTCGAAGTTTTTTGGAGATGAGCTTTCGGAAAATAAGTTGCAAATTATTGGTATGGGTATTCTATATCAATTTTATTAAACCATGGGCCGGGATCTCACATACACACCACCTTAGAAGATCGACATGAAAGTTTGATTGTAGAAGCATTATATATAAGTTCAATCGATTAATGGAAGTGTTTGCTTTAAGGTGATCCAAACTCAAAAAAGTGGGTTAGGGAGTCTTCTTCATTTATTTTAACGACTCGAGCTTCATGAACATGATGATATTGTTCTTTAAGATGCTATCTTGCTCGGCGAAGAACACGAGTGTAAGCTTGGGATGTTGATGAGTGCATTTTTCATCAAGTTTTATCTCATATTTTTTGCATAAGTAGTATCAGAATTTTAGTATTTTATTGTGCTTGCACGCACACTTTCTGCTAATTTACACAATATCCCAAATTTAAAGAGGTTGATGGCCAAATTAATAAGAAGATCATTTTACACAAATAAGTATGTTAATTGTAGGAAATAAATATCTTCCTTACAACTATCCACACACCCTGGCTCAAAGAAAGGAGAAAATTCGTGAAACATGACTTACTAAGACATTAATGAGCACTCATATGGGCAGGTGTCGTCGTACACGTCACCATATGAGGTGTCGTTGGCTTCGTATCGTCAAGTATTTTCTTCCTCTGCGATCATATCAAAAGGTAGACGTACAGAAATGCCATAAAATATAAAAACCTCACCTCTAGAGGGATCTAGAGGGGAACTTGTAGAAAGGCATTTGTCTCCATTAGTGCTTGGATCTTGGAGGCTACAGCATCGATCTTCATCATCAACACCATTATCTTCATTACCATAGATATCCCCTTTATTGATCTCGTTGCAGTTACAACCCTAGTATGGATTTGCACGTGTATTCATTTAATCCTTCATACTCCATTCATATTATCATGATGATGTTGATTCCCTCCATGTGTGAGTAATTTCCTTTGTTCTTGGGGATATGAAAAAACCTTACACTATTATGAATTGAAATAAAGATATGTTTTTTACTTGTATACGTGTGTTGTAACTTGCATCTTGATATTATACGAATGTCGACTGCATATTTGCCTCTTGGGATTTAATGAAAGTTATCGTTGGTGAATGGTTGACGGTTGGAAGACATAACCGTGCCATAATCCGTTGCCACTCTTAAGCCATGCATGCATCAACAAGCGAGCATGGAGATCCAAGGGTGGATATCCACAACCATGTGGTAACATTAATTGCTAGTGTAGTCGGGATTGCATAAATAGTATCATCTATGTCTGCAATCAATTGAACACGGTCCTTATGGAGCACTAGTGGTTGTTGTGAGTGTGGGACCCCGAATTTACGGTCTGAGAAGTCTCTGTTATGCTTACAAAGCACGTTCCCATGATCAGTGAGTCGTGAGCATAACCGACAAGTACTAGTACTGCATCCCTAATTTAACGAGTAGAAAACTTACATAATTGCCTCTATGGTGTACAATCAACAACAACGGATCTCCATCCAACACAGAGCCCATGTCATGCCTTAACCTACAAGCGACTGACTGGGAAGACAACCGAGTTTGCATAGACATCCACATCTTCATTCTTTGCTTCTGAAAATCTGGTCAAGTAAATAGCCAAGGACAATGCCAGTGAGTACTTTGAATATACTCGCAATACCACCGAAGTAAGGTAAACAAGAATAATGCAATTTCGGCTGTGGCGACTTAGATCTAAACTACAGTTATTTTTGAAAATCCTAAATGGGCATCACTATATCTTGGATGAAAAATAGGTTTTGGAAAAACATGCCTCTTTTTGGAAACCGGATACATCCATATCCTTTATAAAACAATTTTAGAGAAAAGCGTTTTTGAAAACCTCTTGGACCCTTCATGGTCAAAGCAAAACCTTAGCATTTTACCCCATTCCAAGGGTACTCCTAGAAATCACCTTTGTTCAGCCCATTCCAAGGGTACTCCTTTCTTCAGACCATTCCAAGGGTACTCCTAGCAAACATCTTTCCAACCGTCCTTGACCGTGGAAAGGGCTATTCGAATAGATTATACTCTGCAGAGTTGGTGAATTTTACCCATAAGAATCAATACATCCACCGAGATTCAACCACAACCCGCTACTCAAGTAAACAGGGGTTCGGATAATCAAACCTAACCTTTCATTTGTCATCCCTAGCAAAGCCAGCTTTTCCTTTTGGGTTTGTTCTCCCCGACAACGAGTATGTGGCACTTCTGGGTCGTAGTCCTCCCTTATGCACATCCGTATACCCAAACTTGTAGCTTGGAAATATACCGTAACTTGGAGACTCCACTTCCTTCTCCACTCCTAAGTCATACCGTTCGCGAGAGATCCAATTATTACACTGGCAAATTGCCGAGACAATCTGCAGGCTCCAGATTCGTAGACCTGTTAGAGAGCCCACCTGGAATTCTAGGGATTTCCCCCCTTAAGCAAGTGTAGGAGTTGTGATACTATATCATAATTTACTGCTATTCATTGATATATTTCATATTAAGAGGTGTTACTTATGTTATTTCATCTATTTTTGCATATTGGATGACTTTTGGAGGATGAACTGCCGGAGTCAGGATTCTGATGGAAAAAGCTGTGTCTAGATGCAATATTCGTGAAGACCATAAAATACCAGAAAATACACGGAAAATCCTATTTTTCCAGAAGACGAAGGAAGCCAGAAGGGGAGGCTAAGATGGGCCACATGGGGCCCACACCCCCTAGGCACGAGCCACCCTGGGCCGCGCCACCAGGAGGTGTGGCCACCCTGGCCTACCTCCTGCTTTTCCCTTTCGCCTATATCTTTTCCTTGAAACCCTAATACCGAGGGAGGCTCCCACAGAAAGACTCCGCCACCTCTGTGGGGCGGAAACTACAGAGAGAGAAAGAGCTCTCCGACAGGCAGATTTCTGTCGGGGAAATTCCTTCCCGGAGAGGGGAGATCGTCGCCATCAACACCGTCATCAAGCTAAACTTCATCGAGATCATCATCATCATCCTCACCACCATAACCAGCACCATCATCACCACTCCATCCCGCTGTAACAATTGTGTTGAATCTTGCATAGTTCTTAGGGGAAACTTTCCCGATGTTGATTACTTTGGTAGTTGATGCTTGTGAGTGGAACCATTGAATTATTGTTTATGTTAAGATTGTTATTCATCATTATATCATCTATGATCTTGATCCATATGATGTCTCGTGAGTAGTTCATTTAGTTCTTGAGGACATGGGAGAAGTCATGTTGTTAGTAGTGGAATTGTGTTGAAGTAATATTCAATGGTTGATATTTAAGTTGTGGTGCTATTCTTCTAGTGGTGTCATATGAGCGTCGACTACATGATACTTCACCATTTATGGGCCTAGGGGAATGCATTGTGTATTTGGCTACTAATTGTGGGGTTGCCGGAGTGACAGAAACTTGAACCCCCATTAGGAAACCTTTGCACAAGGGAGTGTAGGATCTCAAAGTTTAATGTTGTGGTTAGGTTTTTATCTTAATTACTTTCTTGTAGTTGCGGATGCTTTCAAAGGGGTTTAATCACAAGTATATATTAGTCCAAGTAAGTTCGGTACATTAGCACAGATTCACGCACACAACACTTATCCAACCAATGAAGATTAATCAACTATATGAAGCGAAAGCACTTGACAGTATTCCCATGTGTCCTCGAGAATGTTTGGTCCTCATAAGTATTACAACCGACTTGTCCTTTGCTAAGAAAGGATTGGGCCACTTGCTGCATTTATTTGTTGTCTTTATTTACTTGCACTTTATTTCTTTGCATTATCAAAAAACCCTAAAAATATGTTTGCTAAGTATTTATAGAGAATTCCTTCTCCAAACCACTAGTCAGCAGCTTCTGTTCCTCGTTGGGATCAACACTCCTATTTATCGAAAGTACTACGATACACCCCTATACTTGTGGGTCATCAAGACTATTTTTTGGCGCCGTTGCCGGGGAGTGAAGCGCTATTGAAGAGTAGAACTGGTAAAGGAAACTTCTATTGTGAGTATTTATTTTTATTTCGGTTTGTTACTTTGTTTCCAATATGGATAACCCACTTGGTTTCCTATTTGGGAAAGCTACTATCACTGCTAGGGTAGTAGATGAACCACCACCGGCTGAGATAGATCCTTTTAAGATACCTACAAGAATTATTGATCGTGTTATGGATAACTATTATTTTGGGGATGGAACTGTCCATCCTGGTGATCAGTTGCTTTTTATCCATGAATTATGCGGGTTGTTTAAGTGTGCAGGTATCACAATGGAACAAGTTAAGAAAAAGTTACTCTCTATATCATTGAAAGGAAGAGCTAAAGAATGAACAATATATGGAATGGGAGGAAATTGTACCTCTCTTTTATTATAAATTCTATCCTCCCAGTGAGATTCATAAGGATAGGAATCAAATATATAACTTTTGGCCTCGTGATGGAGAGAGAACAGCCCAAGCTTGGGGGATATTGAAGTTACTAATTCTTAAATGTCCTATTCATGACCTCCCTAATAATATTATTATCAATAACTTTTATGGAAGGCTTTCTTTTCATGATAAAGATTTATTAGATGCTTCCTGTGCTGGATCATTCACACGTATGAAAGAAGAAGCTAAATGGGATCTTTTAGACTGTATTCAAGAAAATACTGAAGCATGGGAGAATGAGAAAGGAAGAAAGTCAGGTATAAATTATGATTATGAATGCATTAAATCTTTTATGAGAAGTGATGATTTTCATGATATTAGTACTGAGTATGATCTTGATTCTCAAAGTATTGCCAATTGTTTTAAGGCCTTTGCCTCTTATATAGAAATTCCCAAAAAGGAGTGGAACAAGTACCATGCACCTTATAAATATATTGTTAATCATGTTCCTTTTAGAAATACTGAAGTTTGTACTTTTGATCGCATTTTGCATGAACCTTATATTGAGAAAATACATTTTCCTTCTAAGGTAAAGGAACATTCTATTATAGCTAATGTGGTTAGTAAAAGTACAAAGAAATGTGTAGAACCTCATGAACAAATAAATATTGAACATGTAGTAGCCATTGTAAAAGACCTTGTCACTAAGAATGTAGAAGATGGTGTAGCATCCCAGTTGTCTAACACCTGTAATGCTACTTGATCTAGTAATAAAAGGGCCACTTCCTACAAATAATTGTTGCATCATCATCATATCATGCTCATGTCTTCATGCCACCTTGCATTTGAGCATCATACAAAACCCCTCTTTGTTTTGGTTCTTACCTCATATGCATTATTAATTGTATTTGCCTCTTGATATTGTATTTGGTTCTTAATATATTGTTAAATGCCCAAGTTGAGTTGGGGGCATATCTTTATTGACTCCACCACCCTTTCTTTCTCCACTTTATAATTCCACCATCCAATTAATATGAGCTTGGCATTTTATTTGAGTTTACCTCTAGCTCATGTGGGTTGGGTGGATTCCTCATCATCTTATGCTTGGCCTTACTCCATCTTTGGGATGCACATAAATAAGTGCCATGGGATATTATTTTGTTCTCACAAGATAAAAACCTGGCATTTAATGCATTTGCATGGGCCATGCAACCACCATCAGCTTTGGTCATCCTAGGGTTTTGTTTGAACTCCTGAGTGGATCATCTCTAGCTTCATTCCTGCTTTTGGGCTTGATCCATTTTAATCTTGCTCCTATCTCATCACCTCTTTTCTTCTTTTTCTTTTGGCCATCTTGTTGAGTTTGTGGATCATGTTTGATCTAATCAAGACACCAAACCCCTATCTCTCTTTTCTCCTCTTACCCTCTAGCTAGACCCTAACCCCTAATCATCATACCCTCTTCCATCTAACCCTAAACCCTACTCCCTTTAAACCCTCCCCATCCATGCATGATCATGTGATCATGTGGGCTTTCCCTCTCCTTATGTATCTTGTTCTCTTTTGCCTCTCCTCTTGGTCAAACCCTCTGTTCAAAAATTCCCTGTGAAAAAGTTCCAAAGATTTTGAAAATAGAAGCTGGTTTAAATTTGAAATTGAATGAAACAAACAAAACAAATAAAATAAAAAAGAGGGATAAAGAGGAGAGAAGCAAACTGGCAAGACACTGGCCAACCACCAGCAGCACCAGAACCCTCCTCTCCTCCGCCCAACTCACCTTCCCCCCCCAAGACTCCTTCGCTCTCAACGCTGCCTCTGTTCTTCTCCTTCCTGCTTTCCTCTCTCTGCAGCGCTCACGGCAGTGTGGCGTCTCCCGTCACCGTCACCCCTCCTCTTCTTATCACCAAGCCGCCAGCCCCCCCTCGAACCCTAGCCTCCTTTCCCTCCTCTCCGCCATCCCCGCCTCTGACTAGTCTCACCCGGCCGAGAGCTACAACCAGTGTCTGGTCGCCGCCATGATCGACGTCGAGGCCATCCGCGACGGAGATCTCATCTCCGGCGCTTGGGCCTCCCCTAGCGGCAGGAGGGACCACCGCTCCTCAGCCACCTCCCCAACGACCCCTCTGTCCGTGGCAGGAGAACCTCATCGCCGGCGTTTTCCTGGACGTCTTCCCGGAGCTCCTGGCCACCATCGGCACCACTTCCAGTGGGAATCGATCGCGGTGAGCACCCTTTTCCCTTTTTCCTCCCTAGCATCCTCCCGTGACCAGAGGCCGCCCGGCGATTCTCAGCCGCATTTGAAGTTAAGAGTCCGCTTTCGTCGAAACGTACTGCGGTTGCCTCTTGCCACCTCTGTTCTTGCCGTTCCAGCCGACGCCGTGGTGCCTCTCCCGCTCCGTTTTCGGTGCCCGTCCAGCCCATGCCTCCTCTCAACGAGCAGCCGGTTCTCGACCAAAACCATCTGGTAACGCGCTCGCCATCCTCCTCCGAAGTGGCGCCTTCCTCCTGCTGTTCGGTGTGGATGAGTTCGTCCGTCAGTCTCGCGCGCCTCCCGGTACCTCTGTTCCTCGCCAGATCCCGGCATCTGCAGTCCTCCTTCGCAAAATCCCCAAACACCAAAGTTGGAGCCCTATCAACCCTCTCCGTCTTTTGTTTTTGTGGGATGCCGGAATTCTCGATGGTTTTGTCGCCATCGTCTTCCGAAGATCAAGCAAGCTAGCTGTTTTCGCGTCGTTTTTCAGTTTCGTCAGTCTAACCGACCCCCCCTCCCTGGACGCTTTTCTAATTAGGCCCCTCCTTCTTCTGGCAGCTCAACCCGCAGTCCCACCAGACCCCACCCGTCAGCCTCTTTGACGTTTTACACAAAACCCCCTTAACATCCCTCAACCTGGTCCCCAACCCCATGAATCCTAAGCCCAACAAGAATGCGGCCCACATCACCCTCCTCGGGTAGGATCTGCTGACCAAAAGTCCAGAGCCTTCTGTTTCAAATTTCAAATCTTTTCAAATTAATTCAATTCAAATTCAAAATACAAATCATAAACCTAAACAAATTCATAACTTATTCTGGTTTGGAATTTGAATTCAAACCTTATATGAAAAATGTTTTATTTTTGAATGTTAATTCAAATCTTTATTCAAATATTTTCAAAACTAATTTAAAATAGTCAAACTTTGACTTTGACCTAATTTGACTAATTTTGACCTAAAAATAAAATTAAATTCATAATTCCAAATAATACAAATAATATATGTTTTGGAATCAGAAAAATGTGAGGATTTCAAATATGCTATTCAAAATATATTTTGAACACTTTAAATTTTCAAGATGATCTAAATTACATCGAAATGCCCCTGGACCTTACTTAATTAATAACTTTTGTTTTATAACTCCGAATTTAACAAATGATATGTCTAAAATGATCAGCTCGACGAGACCTTTCTGTTTATGCTATCCATGACTTCAATTGCAGCATGCATCATATAAATATATATTATACAGCAACTAATATGAAAATAAAATGGGACCAAAACCCCATAAAAATGTTATTTCTTGTGTTCTACACCTCACCCATGCCATGCTACTTTATTGCCATGCAACTTGTGCATCATTCATCATGGCATGATTGTTTGCTTGACGCATTTTATTCCTATGCTTGTGCACTATATTTATGTTGGCCCTTGTTTGTTTGGTTCTTCTTCGAATAGAACCTTTGGCGGGGATATATCAAGAGAACCGTGAGCACTACCAGATCCGTCTCTCGCTTCAATCGAGTTGCAAGCACTACCACATGCTTGCATACATACAGTACCTATTGCCTCTATCTTACTCTTGCATCATTGAGTCGCGAATTGCATTAAACTGAATCCCAAGTAATGCATAGTCTTTACTTTTAAACCCCACCAAGCTTGTTCCTCCATCCCATGAGCCATTACTACAGGAGTTGTTTGAGCCATGCGAGTCGTAGAACAACATGTTTAGGGTATGTGAGTGTCTGATGGATAATGAGGTACCTAAACAACTTAATCTGATTAGTAATGGGATAACTAATGAAAGTGGCACCGGTGAGCAACATCCGCTATTTGGTTTTTCCTGCTCACTTGTGTCCCGTAAGACCCCGAGTACTTGATTCCTGTTCCAAGATTATTCGCGCTATCCACATCCGGGAGGCTTATGGGACCCCCCTGAGCCAGAGCTTGATTCAGTCTTATTTCTTGGGGCCACAAACTAGTTTGAGGTTTTATTTACTACCCTGTACTTATGCCATGCTACCACTGTATTTACGATTGTGCGAGGAGCACACTGTACTGTTTAGGATCGGGACACGATTCTGCGGTGTCGACAAGCCCAGTTTTGGGTTCCCAGTCGTTCACAGCCGTCCACCCAAACCTCGGGTCCGTCTCGGAGTCAGCTAACTCCGCTATGGTGTACTCAAGGGTGGCCCCGAAATATTCTCAATCTGTGATTGCTTTGTCGTGAAGGCCTCGTTGGGTTTTGATTTGGTTTTTCCGAGGTTGATCGAGTGTGTGTTGCTATTTGTGCACCCCTGCAGGGTAAAACTTTCTGAAAGCCGTGTCCGCGATTATGGATGACTTGGAGCACAGTTTCTCGATCATAGACAAGCATAACTAAAGTACCGCTTCAATATGACTAAGTAAATGACTAGTAAATAGTGCAACACTCATGGAATGGTTAATAAAATTACCAACGGATGGGGGGGGATGTTCGTCCGCTTCCTCGTTGGTAAGCGAGGAGGAGGATGGATCTGATGAAATTACTGTTATAACTGCTGTCATTAATTCACGGACATCCATCTATCTTTGGTTAGGCGGATGGTTAGCGTTTATCTATAGAACTGTTATGGTTTATCTTTCGCTGCAATTGCGTCACCCCAGGTTGTGTCCCCTTTAGAGGTATAAAGACTTGCTGAGTACCCTTAGGGTCTCACACGATAAATTATTGGTTCAGATGAACAGGTACACTCGCAGGACGGATACTGGGTGGAAGAGGCTGATGATGTGGGCAACGATCGTTCGGTGTAGATATTCCGGGAACGGGGATCCGTGAGATCTGTGGGCGGGATGTGCTTACTTCTGTGGCATCTTATGCCGATTTGCTTCTTATCCGTACTCGGACTATGTTTTGCCGTTTCCGCTTGATACTCTGATGTGTGGTGTATGAGGAAATATCCTAAAATATTATATCTATCTAGGTCATTTGAATCTTGCCGTATGGCGTTGCTATATTTCCTTTCTTTCTAGATGGAATGGATCTGATGTACTCTTGTATGGTGGCTTGCATACATACTCATTTGTGTATGTAGTTGATCCCTTCTTCGCCGATTCGCCGCCGTCTGGTCCCGATGAGTTGGAAGTGGTTGGGACGGCGAAAGGTCTACCCGCGTGGCTTTTGGGCCCCACCGCACTATTTCAACCACTACGCTCGTCGTGCTTGTATCTAGGAGCGTAATTCACCGAGGTAGTTACAATTGGTATCGAGCCATCCGACCTTGAGGTCTCTGCCAAGCAGTCGTTGTCGATCTAGCAAATATTTTGGTAGTTATGTATACTAGGGAAAAACAAAACGCGAGTAGGACTTCCACTTTTCTTCTTACCCACCCACCCACCCTTTTCGTAAGGAAGTGCAACATTTTCAATCCTCTTCTTAAAAATTCAAACTAGGATTCACGTGTTCGGGTTTCGTAGTACCATAGGGTGTGTGTGTGTGTAATCCCTTGTCTATCTGTTGCATCCAAGTTGTTATCTAATCAGCCTTTGGTTATCAATCGCTGGTACATTCCATACCGATGTGCTTTGCAAACCGACGCGATCTATCTGATTCGTTGTATACCGACGCGATCTGTCTTACTCTTTGTTATCCGACGTTATCTTGTTTGGGGTGTTCGTTTCCGTAGTTACTAATCTCTAGGTTCAACGTGAGAAGAAGGGGTTAGGATATGTGTTCCACTTGTTCATGTGCGGAGTAATGATTTGAGTGCGGGATGGAGTCGCGACCATACCACTACTCTTATCATTCGCTTTTGTATATTGAATCGGTAGAGTCACTAATCTTGATTCGTTGAGTAATTTTGCGCATCTATTGGTATTTTAATGCCGAAATTTGTGGAAAATTTTTCTTTGATATATTTGTGTACCACACTCCTTTTTCACTGTGCGATATGCTTAATATCTTCTAGGTGCTTTGAACTTTGTTGATATTTTAATATCATCTTAGTAAATTGTATCCTTTAATCTTGGTTAATTCCATCTTGGTACTATTTTGGATTATTATTATTCTCCATTATAGTACTGACTTGTGTTTTATATCAATCACAGGATGGCTCCACCACGCCGCTCGATGAGGACATACCACCGGCTGGGCTCCGTTGTCAAACATCGCCAATGCCTTGGCGGCAATGCAGAGAACCACGCTTTGAGGAAAGTGTTCGGAGGAACGAGTTTGCTCCACTACCTCCACCTCCCAAGCGAGGAGACATCAAAAGCTTCACAAATTCAACCCTCGCCAATTTGATGTTTTGATCGACCACTTTGGATGCGGATGATTGGTTGCGTGAGATGTCAAGGTTGCTCGAGATGCTGATGTTCTGGCGAGTGGGTCAAGTGTGCTACTCACCTTCCGAAGGAGATGCAGCTCTCTGGTGGGAGAATTACTTGAAGGCAAGTGCATTGGTTTTCACCTACTTGGGAAAGGTTCACACAGACTTTCAAAGAGCGGTTCATCAAAATTGTTATGGAGAGGATGAAGGAAGCTTTTCTCAACCTTAAGCAAGTAAATGATAACGTCAACACCTACATCAGGAACTTCATGAATCTTTCTCGTTATGGTGGCGATGAGGTATCTGATGACAAGAAGAAGCAAAGAGGTTCAGGCAAGGGCTCAATGCATCGATCAAGTATGCAATCACACATGCAAGGCCGACATCTTTCCTGGAACTACAACACACAGCTCTGCAAGAGGAAGCAAGTAGGCAAGTGTTTGAGGAGTCCAAGAAACACAACCGTGATGCATCAAGCTCTTCAGTTATGGCAGCTCCTTCTAAGCGGCGTGTGGGTTCCTAACACCCACCGCCGCTCCGGCTCCACCAAGACCTGCAAGTTACGTCAAGGCCACTAAACTCCATCACTGCGGCTCCGGGGCTACAACCACCACTACCTCGAGCGCTGGCGGAGTCCCCAGCTACGTTGCTCCACGCCCACGGTGCTCGCTTCACGTGTGGAGATCTGAACATCTGAACTGGGCCGTTGAAAAACAAAGCTCTTCCTCCACCCGCCAAGATCTGCAGCAAGCTCTCCTTTGGTTCATGCACCACCACCTCGGGCTCTCAACATCAACACCAAGCCGGGTCTCATTGCTCGTGCCAGCTGTGTCAACGCCGCTCAAGCCGAGCATGCACAGAGTTGTGATGGGTATGCTTTCCGTTAACTCAGTCCACGAGTTTTGTTTGATTCGTGCATCGCATTCTTTTGTTTCTCACAAGTTTGCAAATGCGAATGAGTTAGTCTTGGTTCCTCTCCTTAAGCGGTTAATGGTCCTTTCTCCTGGAGCAAACATGAGGCTGTTCATATCGCCATGGCAATCAAATTGAGATTGGTGGCTCTTTATTCTCGGCTTCCTTAATTGTTCAGGCAATTCGACATTGATGTCATCTTGGGCATGGATTGGTTAACAGCAAATGCAGTTGTGATTGATTGTCTTTGAACGCCGCTTTCTTTGAAGATTCTGAAGGCCATATAGTCTTTTCTCCAAGTCGACTCCTTGTCCGACTTTTCTCTTTGGCGGCTCGAATGATGATGCTATGGAAGCTATTGAGTGTACCCGGTGGTCCGTGAGTTCCCAGATGTCTTTCTGAAGAGTTGCCGGTATGCCTCCGGATCGTGAGGTTGAGTTTGTAATTGAGCTTGAACCCGAATGGCTCCTATCTCCAAGCGGCCTGATAAAATGGGTCCTTCTGAGTTGGCTGAACTCAAACGACAACTTGATGAACAAGAGAAGTTGGGTTTCATTCAACACAGTACTTCTTCTTGGGGTAGCCCAACAATCTTTGTGAAGAAGCGTGACAGGACTGATAGACTTTGTGTTGACTATCGGGCTCTCAATGCTAAAACCATCAAGAACAAATATCCCCTCCCGCGGATTAATGATCTCTTCGATCAGCTAGCTGGAGCTGTGGTGTTCTCTAAGCTGGACTTGAGAAGTGGATATCACCAAATCAAGATTCGCAAGGAAGATGTGCCTAAAACAGCTTTCACCACCCGCTATGGCCTGTATGAGTACACGGTCATGTCTTTCGGTCTCACCAACTCGGTTTTCATGGAGTACCTTGATAAGTTCGTTGTGGTCTATCTGGATGACATCCTGGTCTATTCTAAGTCCAAGGAAGAGCATGAAGAACACCTGCGGTGTGTCCTAAACAAGCTTCGTGAGAACCGCTTGTATGCAAAGTTCTCAAAGTGTGAGTTTTGGCTGCCTGAAGTAACCTATCTTGGTCATGTCATCTCTGCCAAGGGCATTGCAGTCAACCCGGAAACTGTGAAGACAATTGTTGAATGGCTTCCTCCTGTTAATGTCAAAGAAGTGCGGAGTTTCCTTGGTTTGGCTAGTTATTGTCGTCGCTTCGTTCAGAACTTCTCGAAGATAGCGAAGCCTCTTACCGATCTCCTCAAGAAAGGCAAGAAATACCTGTGGACTCCTGCATGTCAAGCAAGTTTTGAGACACTCAAAGAAGCTCACTTCCACACGTCTTGGTTCCTCCGGATACATCTAAGCCTTTCCAGATATTCTGTGACGCCTCTTTGCAAGGATTGGGTGCGGTCCTTATGCAAGAGAAGCAAGTGGTTGCTTATGCCTCTCGTCAGTTGAAGACGCATGAGATCAACTATCCCACACATGACCTCGAGCTCGCAGCAGTTGTCTTTGCTTTGAAGCTATGGAGGCACTTGCTTGGTAAACTGTGAGATCTTTTACGACCACAAGAGTTTGAAGTATATCTTCACTCACCGATCTCAACCTTGGCGGAGGAGATGGATTGAAGCAATCAATGACTTTGATTTGACCATCAATTACACTCCGGGCAAAGCTAATGTCATGGCCGATGCTCTAAGCCGCAAAGCTTATGTCAACAACCTCATGATGGAAGAACAACAGCCTCTCTTGTGCGAGGAATTCCGTCGACCAACCGGAAATTGTGGAACAAGGGCATCTCCGAACCTTCCGCTACTCCTCTCTTGGAAGAAAAGATACGCTCTCGTCAGCTTGGTGATCCGCACACAAAAAAGATCATCTCTAAACTTGAGCTTCCGAAGTATGAGGTCTTCCACGTTGATAATCAAGGCACACTTTGCTTTGAACACCGGATGTTTGTGCCAAACTACGGGGTTGAGAGAGAAAGTTCTCAAGGCGCACGATTTGCTTTCTATCCATCTGGCAGCACAAAGATGTACATGGACTTGAAAACACAATATTGGTGGCGGGTTTGAAACGATATTGTGCCAAGTATGTCTCGAGTGTGATGTACGCAGAGTGAAAGCTGTCCATCGAAACCTTTCGTCTTCTACAGCCATTGAAACCCGGAATGGAAATGGGAGAAAGTAGAGATGGACTTCATCACTGGTTTTCCAAGGTCGCAGAAGGGCAACAATGCAATCTTTGTTGTCATCGACAGGCTTTCTAAAGTGGCTCATTTCTTCCCCGTCAAGGAAACAATTTCTGGAATTCAGTTGGCTAAGCTCTACATCAACATAATTGTCTCTTTGTATGGGGTTCCGCTTGAGATCAGTTCAGACCGTGGAAGCATCTTCACTTCCAAGTTCTGGGAAAGTTTCCAAAATGCTTTGGGAACAAAGTTGAACTTCAGCACTGCTTACCACCCTCAGTCGCAAGGACAAGTTGAAAGGATCAATCAGATTCTGGAGGATATGCTTCGTGCTTGCGTCATCTCTTTTGGCATGAAATGGGAGGAATGTCTTCCTTATGCTGAATTCTCGTACAACAACAGCTTCCAGAAAAGTCTGAAGATGGCACCATTTGAGGCTCTCTATGGTCGCAAGTGCAGAACTCCGATTGGTTGGTCAGGTGCAGGAGAAAGAATATGGTTTGGCCCTGACATTGTAACTCAAGCAGAGGAGAAGGTGCATATCATTCTTGAAAACCTGAAGATTGCTCAAAGTCGCCAGAAGAGCAATTATGACAGGAAGCACACGGACATGGTGTATGCACCTGGTGATCTCGTTTACCTTCGTGTCACTCCCATGAAAGGCACACACCGTTTTGGTATCAAAGGAAAGCTGGCTCCTAGATACATCGGTCCTTTCAAAATTCGTGGAAGAAGAGGAGAAGTTTCTTATGCCCTGGAGCTCCCGGAAAAACTCAAGGTTCATGATGTTTTCCACATCTCTCAGCTCAAGAAGTGCTTCAAGGATCCCGGCAGGACCGTGGATCATGAGCTAATCAATCTCCAAGAAGACCTGTCTTATCAAGAACACCCCACCAAAATCCTTGAGACCGCAGAAAGAAGGACTCGCAACAAGTCCATCAAGTTCTGCAAGGTGCAGTGGTCACACCATTCTGTTGATGAAGCCACTTGGGAACGTGAAGATGAACTCCGTGCCAACTATCCTACCCTCTTTGTGTCTTCTTCTTCTTCCTAGAATCTCGGGACGAGATTCCTGTTTAGTAGGGAGAGTTGTAGCATCCCAGTTGTCTAACACCTGTAATGCTACTTGATCTAGTAATAAAAGGGCCACTTCCTACAAATAATTTTTGCATCATCATCATATCATGCTCATGTCTTCATGCCACCTTGCATTTGAGCATCATACAAAAACCCTCTTTGTTTTGGTTCTTACCTCATATGCATTATTAATTGTATTTGCCTCTTGATATTGTATTTGGTTCTTGATATATTGTTAAATGCCCAAGTTGAGTTGGGGGCATATCTTTATTGACTCCACCACCCTTTCTTTCTCCACTTTATAATTCCACCATCCAATTAATATGAGCTTGGCATTTTATTTGAGTTTACCTCTAGCTCATGTGGGTTGGGTGGATTCCACTCATCATCTTATGCTTGGCCTTACTCCATCTTTGGGGATGCACATAAATAAGTGCCATGGGATATTATTTTGTTCTCACAAGATAAAACGGCATTTAATGCATTTGCATGGGCCATGCAACCACCATCAGCTTTGGTCATCCTAGGGTTTTTTTTGAACTCACAGTGGATCATCTCCTTCATTCCTGCTTTGGGCTTGATCCATTTTAATCTTGCTCCTATCTCATCACCTCTTTTCTTCTTTTCTTTTGGCCATCTTGTTGAGTTTGTGTGGATCATGTTTGATCTAATCAAGACACCAAACCCCTATCTCTTTCTCCTCTTACCCTCTAGCTAGACCCTAACCCCTAATCATCATACCCCTCTTCCATCTAACCTAAACCCTACCCCTTTAAAACCCTCCCCATCCATGCATGATCATGTGATCATGTGGGCTTTCCCTCTCCTTATGTATCTTGTTCTCTTTTGCCTCTCCTCTTGGTCAAACCCTCTGTTCAAAAATTCCCTGTGAAAAAGTTACAAAGATTTTGAAAATTGAAGCTGGTTTAAATTTGAAATTGAATGAAACAAACAAAACAAATAAAAAAAGAGGGATAAAGAGGAGAGAAGCAAACCTGGCAGCACACACCTTGCAACCAGCAGCCTCAGAACCCTCCTCTCCTCCGGCCCAACTCACCTTCCCTGGCCCAGTACCCCTTCGCTCTCAACGCCGTCTCCTGTTCTTCTCCTTCCGTCGCTTTCCTCTCTGCAGCTCACGGCAGTGACGGTGGCCGTCTCCACCGTCGGCCACCCCTCCTCTTCTTATCACCAAGCCGCTCCTCCCCCTCGAACCCTAGCCTCCTTTCCCTCCTCTCCGCCATCCCCCGCCTCTGCCCGACTAGTCTCACCCGCCGAGAGCTACACCAGGAGGTGTCTGGCGTGTCGCCGCCATGATCGACGTCTAGGCCATCGACGGCGGAGATCTCATCTCCGCTTGGGCGTCCCTAGCAGCAGAGGGACCACCGCTCCCTGGAGCCACCTCCCCAACGACCCCTCTGTCCGTGGCAGGAGAACCTCACCGCCGGCGTTTTCCTGGACGTCTTCCCGGAGCTCCTGGCCACCATCGGCACCACTTCCAGTGGGAATCGATCGCGTGAGCACCCTTTCCTTTTCCTTCCCTAGCATCCTCCCCGCTGACCAGAGGCCGCCCCGAAGCCGGCGATTCTCAGCCGCGCGCACGAGTTAAGAGTCCGCTGGTTCGAGAAGCATCTGCGATTGCCCTCTTGCCACCTCTGTTTCGTTCCGACGCCTGTGGTGCCTCTCTCCGTTTGGTGCCCGTCCGTAGCCATGCCTCCCTCGTCCAATGAGCCGCCCTCGACCAAAACCATCTGTAACGCTCGCCATCCTCCTCCGGGTGGCGCCTTCCTCATCGCCCGTTCGGTGTGGATGAGTTCGTCCGTCGATCTGGCGCTTCCAGACATCTGCTCTCCAGATCCGGCATCTGCAGTCCTCCTCGCAAAATCCCAAACACCAAAGTTGGAGCCCTATCAACCCTCTCCGTCTTTTGTTTTTGTGGGATGTCGGAATCTCGATGGTTTTGTCGCCATCGTCTTCCAAGATCAAGCAAGCTAGGCATTTTCGTGTTTTTCAGTTTAAATCGTCTAACCGACCCCCACGCTTTCTAATTAGGCCCCTCCTTCTTACAGCAGCTCAACCCGCAGTCCCACAGACCCACCCACGGCCTCTTTGACGTTTTACAAAACCCCCCTAACACCCAACCCGGTCCCCAACCCCAATATCCTATGCCCAAATCGAATGCGGCCACATGTCACCCTCGGGTAGGATCTGCTGAGTACCAAAAGTCAGAGCCTTACATTTCAAATTCCAAATCTATTCAAATAAATACAATGCAAATTCAAAATACAAATCTGTTTAAACCTAAACAAATTCATAACTTATTCCTGGTTTGGAATTTGAATTCAAACCTTATATGAAAAATGTTTTATTTTTGAATGTTAATTCAAATCTTTATTCAAATATTTTAAAAACTAATTTAAAATAGTCAAACTTTGACTTTGACCTAATTTGACTAATTTTGACCTAAAAATAAAATTAAATTCATAATTCCAAATAATACAAATAATATATGTTTTGGAATCAGAAAAATGTGAGGATTTCAAATACGTTATTCAAAATATATTTTGAACACTTTAAATTTTCAAGATGATCTAAATTACATCGAAATGCCCCTGGACCTTACTTAATTAATAACTTTTGTTTTATAACTCCGAATTTAACAAATGATATGTCTAAAATGATCAACTCGACGAGACCTTTCTGTTTATGCTATCCATGACTTCAATTGCAGCATGCATCATATAAATATATAGTATACAGCAACTAATATGACAATAAAATGGGACCAAAACCCCATAAAAATGTTATTTCTTGTGTTCTACACCTCACCCATGCCATGCTACTTTATTGCCATGCAACTTGTGCATCATTCATCATGGCATGATTGTTTGCTTGACGCATTTTATTCCTATGCTTGTGCACTATATTTATGTTGGCCCTTGTTTGTTTGGTTCTTCTTCGAATAGACACCGGCGGGGATATATCAAGAGAACCAGAGCACTACCAGATCCGTCTCGCCTCGCTCAAGCTGAGTTGCAAGCACTACCACATGCTTGCATACATACAGTACCTATTGCCTCTATCTTACTCTTGCATCATTGAGTCGCGAATTGCATTAAACTGAATCCCAAGTAATGCATAGTCTTTACTTTTAAACCCCACCAAGCTTGTTCCTCCATCCCATGAGCCATTACTACAGGAGTTGTTTGAGCCATGCGAGTCATAGAACAGCATGTGTAGGGTATGTGAGTGTCTGATGGATAATGAGGTACCTAAACAACTTAATCTGATTAGTAATGGGATAACTAATGAAAGTGGCACCGGTGAGCAACATCTGCTATTTGGTTTTTCCTGCTCACTTGTGTCCCGTAAGACCCCGAGTACCTGATTCCTGTTCCAAGATTATTCGCGCTATCCACATCCGGGAGGCTTATGGGACCCCCCTGAGCCAGAGCTTGATTCAGTCTTATTTCTTGGGGCCACAAACTAGTTTGAGGTTTTATTTACTATCCTGTACTTATGCCATGCTACTACTGTATTTACGATTGTGCGAGGATCACACTGTACTGTTTAGGATCGGGACACGATTCCGCGGTGTCGACAAGCCCAGTTTTGGGTTCCCAGTCGTTCACAGCCGTCCACCCAAACCTCGGGTCCGTCTCGGAGTCAGCTAACCGTTATGGTGTACTCAAGGGTGGCCCCCAAATATTCTGAATCTGTGATTGCTTTGTCGTGAAGGCCTCGTTGGGTTTTGATTTGGTTTTTCCGAGGTTGATCGAGTGTGTGTTGCTATTTGTGCACCCCTGCAGGGTAAAACTTTCTAAAAGCCGTGTCTGCGGTTATGGACGACTTGGAGCACAGTTTCTCGATCATAGACAAGCATAACTAAAGTACCGCTTCAATCGACTAAGTAAATGACTAGTAAATAGTGCAACACTCATGGAATGGTTAATAAAATTACCAACGGATGGGGAGATGTTAAATCGCTTCCTCGTTGGTAGCGAGGAGGAGGATGGATCGATGAAATTCTTGTATCATATAGCTGGTCATTAATTCACGGACATCCGTCTATCTTTGGTTAGGCGGATGGTTAGCGTTATCTATAGAAGCTTAGGGTTTATCTTTCGCCGCAATTCGTCACCCTGTGTTGTGTCCCTTTAGAGGCATAAAGACTTCTTTGAGTACCCTTAGGGTCTCACGATAAATTATTGGTTCGTATGAACAGTACACTCGCAGGATTGGATCTTTGGGTGGAAGGTGATGATGTGGGCAACGATCGTTCGGTGTAGATATTCGGAACGGGATCCGTGAGATCTGGGCGGGATGTGCTTATGTGGCATCTTATGCCGATTTGCTTCTTATCCGTACTCGGACTATGTTTTGCCGTTCCGCTTGATACTCGATGTGTGGTGTATGAAATATCCTAAAATATTATATCTATCTAGGTCATTTGAATCTTGCCGTATGGCGTTGCTATATTCCTTTCTTTCTAGATGGAATGGATCGATGTACTCTTGTATGGTGGCTTGCATACATACTCATTTGTATGTAGTTGATCCTTCGCCGATTCGCCGCTTGTCTGAGTCCCGATGAGTTGGAAGTGGTTGGGACGGCCGAAAGGTCTACCCGTGCGTGGCTTTTGGGCCCCACCGTACTATTTCAACCACTACCGCTCGTCCAGGCTTGTATCTAGGAGCGTAATTCACCGAGGTAGTTACAGATGGGCACATTATATTTTGTGAATATGCTTCTAATATTGTCTCACATCCTAGTAAAGTTAGGAAAGCTAGTGTCCATGTGCTTTCTGTTAGAATTGGTGATCATTTCTATTATAGTTTATGTGATATTGGTGCAAGTTCTAGTGCTATTCCTTATGAGCTTTACAGAGAAATTATGCATGAAATTGGTCCTTGTGAACTCGAGGAGATTAATCTGGTTATTCACCTTGCTAATAAAAAAACCATCTGTCCAATTGGTATTGTAAGAGATGTGGAAGTTCTTTGTGGTAAGATTAAATATCCTGCTGATTTTCTAGTGCTTAGTTCAGCAGCTAGTAAAACTTGTCCTATCAATTTTGGTAGACCTTTCTTGAACACTTTTGGAGCTATTATAGATTGTAAGAAGGAGAAAATTTTAACAAAGTTTGATGGAGAATCTTATGAGTTTAATTTTTCCAAGTTTGATAAAGCTCCTTGTGAAAATGGTTTGCCTAGTGAGGATTTTACGGTTGAACAACTTGCTTCTATTGATCCAGTTTATGACCTTAGATCTCTTTTTGATGATTTTAAGTATGCTCATTCTGATGATAAGAATGTTTCTTATGAAATTTATATTGTTAACTTTATTCAAAGTGCTACTGAAAGTTATTATGAGAGAGGGAAACATGGTTTTATGCATCTCAATAATATTAAGTTTCCCCGCTTTATGTTGAAAGCTTTGAAGTTGCACTTGTTTTGTCTTCCTTTGCTAGTAGCCTTTTGTTTCAATAATTTGTTTTCTTACAAAACTCCCTTGCATATGAAGTGGGTTAGACTCAAATGTGTTGGATATTTGCTTCTTGATGCTCTCTTTCACTTCAAATTCATATCTCCTATGAGAACATCATTGAAATATTCATGCCCATCTTAATGGCTATAAAGAAAGAGCTTTTTGGAGACAACCCATTTTAGTTTGCTTTCGGTCTTTGTTTCTTTGAGTCTTGGAAGTTATTACCTCTATAATAACCGCTACTTATCTTCCTTTTTGTTTGGTTTTTGTGTCAAGATCAGCCTCTATTGAGAAGTAGGTGAGTTGTGAGAAGTTGTTGTCCCGGAACAGATTTTTGTTCTGCATTGTAAAAATTCATGAAAAATCTCAGTATGTCGGGTGGAGCTGTAATTTTCTATGCTTGTGACCCAAGTAGTTATCAAACTTTCATTAGTTTTGCACTTTTTGATTTGAACAACAGAAGATTTTTGAAAAAATCAATCTTTAATTGCCGGTCTGTTTTGACATATTTCTGCCATTATTTGCATTTGTCTCTTAAATCGATTTCCTTTTAGATTATTTTTGGGTTTTTGAAAGGAGTTGCTACAATAGCTTATGTTTTGATGGATTTCAGTTGAAATTTGAACCCAAAGATTTATTGTCTTTGCATACACTAATGTTGCTAATTAAGAATGTTTGAAGCTTTACATGAAAGGAACTTTCAAGTGTTGGAGGGAAGGAGCCTGCAAAGTCCGTCTTCAAATAGGTAAAAGTGCTGGAAATCAAAGGTTCGCGAAAAACTTTTCTTTTTTTATTTTTGTTGTTTTTATTACATACGAAAGATAACAAGACGAAAGAGGGAAGGAAACGGAACCCGGGTGGCCCACACCACCCAGTGGCGCAGGCCCCACCTGGCCGCGCCACCAGGGGTGTGACCACCCGGGAGCCCGTCTCCATTCCGTTTTCACCCAGTACCTTCCTTATGTCGTAAAACTTCGTAATATATAATCACCCGAACCCCCCGAGGTCCGTATATAATGTTCTTGTCGTGTTTTTGTTTCGATCTGTTCTGTTCAGATGTCATTCCAGGGTTAGGTCTCGGAGGACTATGGGATGCGACACCAGCGCGAGCTCCACCGCAATCTTGAGCAAGGGACTTTCATTGGATGGGTGGAAGAAGAAAGGGTCACATCTAGGCGTGAATACATGGATTGGAGCATCGAGGAGGAAGTAAAGAACATGTCATCAGGCATGAAGGGACAAACTTCCACAGGATCAAGGGCAAGAAAACCTACTTTTGTTGGGAAATTAACACTAGACGTGCTTTTTCTCATAATATGCAGGGGATGATGACCTCCGTTCGGACTGATTCCTTCCACAAGTGGAATCCTTGAACCACTGATGAGTTTTGTGATAAGTATCGAGCTCTAAGGAGGAAGGTGGATATACTTCAAGAGGAGAATAGCATGCTTCGTAAGATGTTGGATGGTTTCCTCGCCCTGAACAAAACACCACCACCACTGAAGGAGTAATTCATCACCAGGTTTTCGCATCCCCTTGGTTTGTTCCGATCTTGGGGGAGTGTCGCGGTATCACATCATTATCTTTCATCTTTTTACCTTTTTAGTAGAGTCATATCATGATTATAGAAGTTATCATATAGGATGGTTTGTATTGTGGAAGTATATCTCCTCTAGTTGGTTATCTATGTATCCCTTGGTGTGAGTTCCTTTATGGAATATTAATGTCACATCCCAAAATTTTCCAAATTTTGAAATGTGAAAAATAAATAAACAAAAGAAACAATTGTTGAAATTTAGGGTGAAAAGAAACTTTTTTTCTTCTAAATGGAAACATCAAAACCCTTCTTAAACAAAAAGGGAATGAAAAGGACATCCAACAAAATTTCAATCAAGTGAAATGCATTCATCAATGAATGTATCTTGAAATTTAAAAACTTCAAAAAGAATAAACCAAAACCCTAAATCTTAATGAAAGAAATCATTCCCAAGATCTCTCTAAGACTATGGATTTGATACATATAAAAATTCAGCAACAAACATTTATAAATGATCAATAATGATAAATAAAAATATTATAAAACCATAGAAATTGGTTTCATTTAATTTGGAGCCATGGATAAAAACTTATGAATATAATAAGATAAAAGGACATAAATTCCAAGGTTAATAAAGTTCCTACTTAAAAACAATACCAAATTATGAGCAAATTAATCCTAAAAGGATTTAAAAGGATAAACAAATATTAAATAAAATTATACAAATTGAATCACCAATTTTGGAACTATAAATAAAAATACATGGTGTTTATAAGGCAAATAAATAAATAAATAAAGAATATTTAATAGACAAATTAAATCTTGGCCAAATCCATAAAGAAATCAAATGAAAATTTACTGAATATTAAAAAGGAGTAAAATATTATTTAAATAAAATTGATTTTATTTAAGTAAAGACAAATTGCCTAAACTAAATAAATAATAAAACCCAAGAAAATTATTTAGAAGACAATTTAAAACTTGAATTAAATCAATAAGGAAATGGAATAAAGATAATCCAAATAAAATAAAGGGATAAAGATTATTCAAATAAAAGTATATGGGATTAAACCATATTCAAATTATATTGAAAAAGAAGACAAAATACCTAATATAAATGTTTAATTAAATCATGAGATAAATAATTGAAATAGCCAAAGTGGATTAAAAGTTATCTAATTAACTTAAAAATAATATAGGGTTAATTAAATAGAATTATATGGTTTGGAACCATATCCAAATTCATTTAAATAAAGACAAAAGCGTCATTTAAATAAATATTAAATCATAATAAAATGTTTGAAATAATTCAAAGTGAATTATTCAAACACACTAATGAATAAATAAAACCTACTGAAAAGGTTTGTTGAAAATTTGAATTTGAATGGAAGCTTGAAAGAATGGTTTGAATAAAGACACAAGCCTCATTTAAATAATTATTAAACCATAAAAGAATATTTGAATATTCTAAAATGGAATTTCAAACACATTATTAAACAAGTATTGAACTGACTGAAAAGGTTTGAGACACATTTGAATTTAAACAGATCATTTGAATAAAATAATATGGATTGGAAACATATTTATATCTTATTTAAATAAAGACAAATGTCTATTTTAATTAAATAATAAACCATAAGAGAATAAAAGAAATTATTCTAAAATGGACTTTAAAATACATTGTTAAAAAGTATAAAAACTTACTGAAAGTTTGGAAAAGTTTTGCAATAAAATAAGTGTTAGAAACATTTGAATAAAATCAAAACAGGAATTAGAAAAGGAAAAAGAAAACAGAAGGAGAAAAAAATGAAAACAACCAGCCCAGTTAACCTAGCCCAACCCACTGGCCCAGCTAGCCCAACTCGCAGCCCACTCACACCCGGGCCACTCTCTCCCTGCGAAACGTTTTCCACCGCGCAACGTACCCACCCCTCTCACCGACACGCAGGACCCACCGTGTCAGCTCATCATCTTCAACCCCGTGACCCGTTCCCCCCTTATTCCTCCGGCTGTTGCTGCCATTGATGGCGCGACGTAATTGACATTGAATCCGCGAGTAAATCATGTCGTGCCTCTGCCTACTTAAACACCCCTCTCCCTCACTCTTTCCCTTCACTCTCCAGCCCCTCTCCGCCCCCAGGCTGCCCACAATCTTGCTTGAAACCACACTGCTCCAACGAGCTACCCCGGCCAGCTCCAGCGAACCAGTACCTCCCCCTTCCCCTGGGCCACACAAGATTGATCGCCAACGCCTCGCGCATCGCCAAGAACCTAGCTCGCCAGCGTGCCCCTCGGCCTCGGCGACGATGGTGGCGCCAGCATCTCTTGCAACTCTGGCAACCTCCCCCGGTAAACCCTAACCTCCCCTTCTCTCTCTCGATGACGCTCACACACTCGTATTCGTCTTGCGCATATAACGACACCCTTGTCTTGCCTTCCCATGCCTTGTAGACTCTCCCCCGTCGACAACAGGACGTGCCCGACGCCAGGAGCGACTCCGGCGAGCAATCTCCAGCAACTCCGTGCGCCCATTCGTCTACAACGAGCACGTCGATCATCCCCACGTCATGAAAAACCCGGTGAGTATCTCCCCTTCCTTCCTAGCTTCATGTAGTCGCCGGAACACCATCTCCTAAGCGCCACCGCCGCTCACCGTTGCCCAGCGCCGCCAGTTAGTGGTCGCATGCTCAACAACCGTTAGATCCAGATCCAGCGACATATATAGATGACGGCCCACGATGATGGATCCATGCGAAACGGTATAGACCAATAGGAAAGTGACACGTAGCCAGATTCTGGTTTTAAAACAGAAATTTGATCTATTAGTGATTGGATTTTGTGAAATCCATAACTTTTATTCTACACGTCCAAAATTTACAAATTTTATATCATTGGAATCAAGAAAATGCAAACTTTGCAACCATGCCCTTAGTTTAGTATTTTTATTCTGGAAAATTAGGTGTTTTTGCAGATATTTTATATCATTTTATTTCTTTCTACATATATTAAGGTTTGAAAGGAAAAGAGAAAAGCAATTACAGATATTTTATATCATTTTTTTCTTTCTTGATTGGCTCATAAGCTTAGTATTATTTATTTAAGATCTTTTGTGTTTTCAAGGAAGATTGCATGTTTGTTTTTATCACTTGTATGTTTGCTTGTTTCCTTCAACTCTTTTGCTTGCTGTCCAGCCTTGCTAGCCAAAAACCTGTATTGAGAGGGAATACTTCTCGTGCATCCAATCCTTGAACTTAAACTTATTCCATTTGTGTCCACCATATCTACCTATTAGCATCATTGATATTCCAAGTAAATTCTCGAGTTTCATCTACCTTTCAAATTAAAAATTCTTTTGTTATGTGAAAACTAGTTAGTAAAGCTCGCATGAACTTGATGGCACACCTTATTTTTCTTCCCCTAATAAACTTGAACCATTGTGTCATCTATGTTGTATATGCTTGCACTTATAAGTTGGGAATTAGCAGAACCGTGCTGTCATGGGGAACGCTTTCAACACCTGTAAATATCTACCCCGTTGATATCATGATCTTTTGTTTGCGGATGCTGACACTGCGAAATAAAAGGGGAGCTTGTAAGTCCATGGAGTTATGCATGTGTGTTAGAGGAACGTCTGGGACGCTAGCCTAAGCCATTCCTAATCATGGTGGAAACTTGTAGCATCACCATAGTGAGCAATCTATGAAGCATCCTCAGAAAAAAATATACAGAAAAAATAAGAGAGAAAAAATATATATGCACCATTCTTATGGTAAATAAAAGATCATTGAGATGCTCATTGTCTATTGCCTTGTAATTTTGATATGGGATAGCTCATGTGTCATGGAGCAAGGGGTACCCCACTGGCAGTTCTCTATGATACACATATAATTACAATGACATGAACTTACCGGTAACTAAAGTGAGTAGCATGAGGAACGACCCTCGTACTCAAGGGACATGAGATTGCCAACTTATATTTCTTCAAGCATATACTCCTTCTTTATTCACTTTAACCTTAATCACCTCAATATGCTTATGATAGGGTCAATGAGAGCTCAAAGCTAGTAAGTACCATAATCTTTCGGAAGCTCTTTATGAAACTTGAAATACCTGCTTCCTTCTGCAAAGGGCTTTTATTTTACTTCTTAGTTGAGTCAGTAAACCTATTTATTTCTATCTCCAGCAAGCATTTGATTTGTTGTGTTTCAATCATTCATATGATGATTTATTCAATCGTGTTTCTTATCTTCCTTGTTTTGCACATTGTTCTTATCTGAATGAGTATTACTTTGAAAGCTATCATTGTGAAAAGCCTTTTATGTTTGAGCAAAAGGACTCATGTTATAAACTCCATTACAAAATCTTTGCTTAAAAACCAAGTATGATTTGTCATCTATTCTCTGACCAAGAACAAAGTTTGCCATTACCAATTATGATTTGTCTTTATGCATCTTTATTGTGACTCCCATACCCGTTGCAAGTTAAATTATATAATGGTGAGTTTCTTTCTATTATGAGTTGTGTATTGGTAAGTGTGATGCTTCTTGTCCGTATTCTTTTTATTGACACTTCACTCCATAAACATGTGGTCATGTTTACTGAGCTCAGTTTTTGCTTGGGGACAAGCGAGGTCTAAGCTTCGGGGGAGTTGATACGTCCATTTTGCATCACCATTATATATCATAATTTACTGTTATTCATTGATATATTTCATATTAAGAAGTGTTACTTATGTTATTTCATCTATTTTTGCATGTTGGATGACTTTTGGAGGATGAACTGCCGGAGTCAGGATTCTGATGGAAAAAAGCGGTGTCCATATGCAATATTCGCGAAGATCAGAAAATAATAGAAAATACACGGAAAATCCTATTTTCCAGAAGACGAAGGAAGCCAGAAGGGGAGGCTGAGATGGGCCACAGGGAGCCCACACCGCCCAGGTGCGGGCCACCCTGGGCCGCGCCACCAGGGGGTGTGGCCACCTTGGACCACCTCCTGCTTCACCCTTTTGCCTATATCTTCTCCTTGAAACTCTAATACCGAGGTAGGTGCCCACAGAAAGATTCCGCCGCCTCTATGGGGCGAAAACTACAATGGGAGAAAGAGCTCTCCGACAGGCAGATTTCTGTCGGGGAAATTCCTTCCCGGAGAGGGGTGATCATCACGATCAACACCGTCATCAAGCTCATCATCATCATCCTCGCCACCATCTCCACCAGCACCATCATCACCACTCCATCCCGTTGTAACAATTGTGTTGAATCTTGCATAGTTCTTTGGGGAAACTTTCCCGGTGTTCATTACTTTTGTAATTTATGCTTGTGAGTGGAACCATCGAATTATTGTTTATGTTCAGATTGTTATTCATCATTGTATCATCTCTGATCTTAATCCATATGATGTCTTGTGAGTAGTTCGTTTAGTTTTTGAGGACATGCGAGAAGTCATGTTGTTAGTAGTGGAATTGCGTTGAAGTAATATTCAATGGTTGATATTTAAGTTATGGTGCTATTCTTCTAGTGGTGTCATGTGAACGTCGACTACATGATACTTCACCATTTATGGGCCTAGGTAAATGCATTGTGTATTTTTCTACTAATTGTGGGGTTGTCGGAGTGATAGAAACCTGACCCCCATTAGGAAATCTTTGCACAAGGGAGTGTAGGATCTCAGAGTTTAATGTTGTGGTTAGTTTTTATCTTAATTAATTTCTCGTAGTTGCGGATGCTTGCAAGGGGTTTAATCACAAGTATGTATTAGTCCAAGTAAGGTCGGTACATTAGCACAGGTTCACCCACACAACACTTACCTAACCAAAGAAGATTAATCAACTATATGAAGCAAAAGCACTTGACAGTATTCCCATGTGTCCTCGAGAACGTTTGGTCCTCATAAGTATTACAACCGGCTTGTCCTTTTCTAAGAAAGTATTGGGGAACTTGCTGCATTTATTTGTTGTCTTTATTTACTTGCACTTTATTTCTTTGCATTATCAAAAAACCCTAAAAATCTGTTTGCTAAGTATTTGCAGAGAATTCCTGCTCCAAACCACTAGTCAACACCTTCTGCTCCTCGTTGGGATCGACACTCCTATTTATCAAAAGTACTACGATAGACCCCCTATACTTGTGTGTCATCAAGCTTCTCTGGCTAATTACAACAAACTACGAGCTAAGCCCCAACCCCTAGGGTAATGTGGTTGCATGGATAAAATTGTTCAAGGCATAAAACATCCCTTCTCTTTGTCTTGTCCAATCTTGCTTCTTTATCATCCTCTTCATTTCTTTAGTAAAAACATCCACTTGTAAATGATGCCTCTTTCCAAGGGTTTTCATATTTTTGAAATCTTTGTAGTAGGGTAAACCCCAAAATAGTTTTATTCGTAAAAAACCGTGGGTCCCAAGGAGGTGAGATGCTAGTCATCCAATCCTCGATCTAAAGTGGTAAAGTAGGTGTCAATAAGGGTTGATGTCCTACTGGAAACTCATTCATAACTTGGAGGAGACAAGTTATTATCCTTGTATTATTTAAAACAAACCATGTAAGTAACCATGCATTTTATAAATGAGATGTTGGAATTATGCCCTAGAGGCAATAATAAAGATGTTATTATTATAATTCTTGTTCATGATAAAGTTTATATTCTATGCTAGAATTGTATTAAGCGGAAACTTTAATACTTATGTGGTTTGTGAACAACACCGTGTCCCTAGTACGCCTCTATGGACTACTCATTGATTAATGATGGTTAAGGCCTAACCATAGACATGAGTTGTCGATTAATAATGAGATCATATCATTGGGAGAATGATATGATGGACATACCAAAATTAAGCGGAGCAATTAGATTGTGTCATCGTGTTCATCTTTGCGAAGCTTTTCTTATGTCAAATATTGTATTCCTTAGACCATGAGATAATGCAACTCCCTGGTATTGGAAGAAAGCTTTGAGGTCATCAAACGTCATCCTATGAGAGGGTGATCATAAAGGTGTCTCTCGGTGATCGGAAAGTATCATTGGGTTGTATGTATCGAGATGGGATTTGTCCCTCCCAAGTCGGAGAGATATACTTGGGCCCAATCGGTGTCGATATCAACACGCTTGCAAGCATGTGGTTAAGGAGTTAATCACAAAGTGATATCGGATTACGGAACGAGTAAAGTACTTTGAACGAGATTGAACTAGGTATGGCCAGTGCCGACGATCGAATCTCGAGCAAGTAAAATATCGCGAGACGAAGGAATATATATATGGGATTGATTGAATCTGGCATCGTGGTTCATCCGATATGATCATCGATGAATGTGTGGAGTCAATATGGGTGCAGACCCTGTTGATTATTGATAGAAGATCATATGCATATTCTCGAACCCGAAGGGTCACACACTTAACGTGTCTCGACGCTAGGATAGATTGGATAATTGGTTTATGAGTTTTTGTTCGGAGTCTCGGATGAGATCCAGGATGTCACGAGAGGTTACAGAATGGTCCAGAGAATAAGATTCATATAAGGCAAAGCAGATTTTGGAGTTCGGAATTGTTTCGGGTTGTTCGGTATTATACCGGAAGCTTCTAGAACCTTCCGGAGTGGGACCAACGTGGCCCCACTTGTCGGGAGGGGGCGTGGGCCTATAAGGGAGTGCCCTGGCCGCATTGGGACAGGGGCACAAGGCCCCATAGGCCCAGCCGGCCAAGCCCTAGGGGAAACCCTAGGGGAGCTTCTAGAAGGGGGGGGGGAACTTGCCCCCCACTCCTCCCTCCTTGGCCGCCGGCCCTAGGGCTTGGGGGAGGGGCAAGGGCCAGCCGCCCACCCCTCTATATAAATAGGGCTGGGGGCGCACCCTCCCTACACCTCCTCCTAAAGCCCTAGCCGCCCTGCTGCCCTCCTCTCTCTCTCCCTCCCGACTGCGCGTAGGCGAAGCCCTGCTGCAGAAACTCTCCACCGCTTGCACCACGCTGTCGTGCTTTAGATCCATCCTATATCTCCACCCCACTTGATGGACCGAGGAAGGAGGAGACGTCGAGGTGCCGCACGTGTGCATCTCTCGGAGGCATAGCCACTTGCGGTGTTAGATCGGATCGGATCGTGAGGAGGAGAAGCGAGTACGACTACATCAACCACGTTCCGTCGAACGTTCCGCTGTGCGAATCTTCAAGGGTATGAAGATCTCATCTATCCCCCCTCGTTGTTTGCATCTCCTAGATTAGATCTTGGCTTTCCCGTTCGCATCCGTAGAATTTATTTGATTTACTATGCTGCAAAACCCTTCAGTGGTATCAGAGCTAGATCTATGCGTAGATGTGTTTCACGAGTAGAACGCAACATGCTTGTTGAGGGCGTTGATGTTTTTTGTTGCAAGCCTCTTGTTTGTGTACTTCTTATGACGCGGGATAGTGATATCGAAGCGGTCCAGGCCAACTTTACGCGACCTCGTTCGCGAGACCGGCTCCGCACTTGACGTGTGGCTTGTTCCACACATGCGGCTGGTGGATGCCAGTTTCTCTCACTATAGTTGTCATGGGATTTACACCGGAGTTTGGAAACCATAATATCACCGTTGTGGCTTTCTGTAGGTAAGAATCGTTCTTATCTTGTTACTCCCATAAGCCACGTAAAACATGCAACAACAAAGTAGAGGCGTCTAACTTGTTTTTGCAGGGAGTGTTTTCTATGATATGGTATGGCCCAAGATGTGATGTGTATGTTGTATGCAATGATCATCTTTTGTAATGTTTCACGACTTGCATGTCGATGAGTACACAACCGGAAGGAGCCATATGGTTGTCTTTATAATTGTGTATGACATGTGTGTCAACTTCTTATACGCCATGTAATAGCTTTACTTTATCGCTAAGTAGTTAGCAATAGTTGTAGTTGCTATTCGTGGTGGAGGCAATCATGGTGGAGTGATGGAGATCATGCTGGCACGCACAAGATGGAGATCATTGCGCGAAGATTGGCTATACCATGTCACATAAAGTTATATGCATGTGATGTTTATCCTTTTATGTATCTTATTATGCTTAGATCGCGACGGTAGCATTGTAAGATGATTCCTCACTTAAAGATCAAGATAAAACTGTGTTCTCCCCATGTATGAACCGTTGCGAAAGTTCGTCATGTTCAAGCATCACATGATGACCGGGTGCTATAAACTCTACGTTCACATACAACGGGTGCAAGCCAGTTTTGCACACGCGGAAATACTTGGGTTTGACTTGACGAGCCTACAATGTACCGACATGGCCTCGGAACACATGAAACGAAAGGTTAAGCATGAGTCATATGAATGATATGATCGACACTTTGTTGTCCACCATTGAAACCACATATCTTCTCATGAAGATCGGATTAGGTGTGGTGAATTTGGATCATGTTCACTAAACAACTTGAGGGATATTGAATTTAGTGGGAGTTCATCTAGTAATTTGATTAAGTTGAACTAGTTATCATGAACATAGTCTAAATTGTACTTGCAAATTTTGTAGATCAAATGGCTAAGTCCAACTTCAACTTCAACATTTTTGTTGAGAAAGAAAAGCTTAAAAACAATGGGTCTAACTTCACCAACTGGTTCCGCAATCTGAGAATCATTCTCGCTGGCGGACAAAAGGACTATGTACTAGAGAAAGCTAGTGGGCATACTCTGTAGATCTACCGGTGATGAGAAAGCTGTTTATCGATCAGCGCAAAGATGATTATGGTGTGATTAAGAGCACCATGTTGTTTGCTATGGAATCGGACCTTCAAAATCGTTTTGAGGATTTTCCGCCCTTTGAGATTCTTGAGGCGAAAACTATGTTTGGACTCGGGCCCGTTCGAGATATGAGATCTCGAGAAATTCTTTAAGCGCAAGATGGAGGAAGGGAGTTCCGTTAGTGAGCACGCCATTAAGATGTCGGGCTACACTCAGCAAGCAAGCTGGTCGCAAGATTCCAGAGGAGCTCAAGATTGACAGGGTTCTGCAATCACTCCCTCCTAGCTACAAAGGTTTTGTAGTTACTCATAATCAGACTGGTTCCACTGATACGATCACCGAGCGCTTCGATAAGCTGAAAGCTGCGGAGGTGGACATCAAGAAGGATAATCATGTGTTGATGGTCAACAAGCCCCCCAGCTTTAAGAAAGGTAAGGGTGCCAAGAAGCCCTTCAAGAAAGGCGGCGGCAAGCGCGTTTCCCCTGCTGAGAAGAAGCTCAAGTCTGGACCTAAGCCGGACACTGAGTTCTTCTATTGCAAGGACAAGGGTCAACCGAAGCGTAACCGTCCGAAGTACTTAGCGGATAAGAAGGCTGGCACCATCAAAGGTATATTTGATATACATGTTATTGATGTTTTCCTTACTAGCCCTCGTTGTAGTGCCTGGGTATTTGATACCAGTTCAGTTGCTAATATTTGTAACTCGAAACTGGAGCTACAGAATAGACGGCGGCTGGCGAGGGATGAGGTGACGATCTTGGCGTTGTAGCGGATCAAGAGTTGATGTGATGGCCGTCGACGCTCTCCTTAGTTTTACCTTCGGGATTAGTTTTAAACCCCAATAAATGTTATTATGTGCCTGCGTTGAGCATGAACATCATATCTGGATCGTGTTTATTGCAAGACGGTTATTCATTTAAATCTGAGAATAATGGTTGTTCTATTTATACGAGTAACATCTTTTATGGTCATGCACCTGCTGTGAATGGTTTATTTCTTCTGAATCTCGAAAGGGATGAAACACACATCCATAACATTGAGGCTAAGAGATGTAAGGTAGATAGTGATAATACTACTTATTTGTGGCACTGCCGTCTAGGTCATATTGGTGTAAAACGCATGAAGAAACTCCATTCTGATGGACTTTTGGAGTCTCTTGATTTTGAATCATTTGACACATGTGAACCATGCCTCATGGGCAAGATGATCAAAACCCCGTTCTCTGGAATGATGGAGCGAGCAACGGACTTGTTGGAAATCATACATATCGATGTATGCAGACCGATGAGTGTTTCGACGCGCGGTGGATATCGCTACTTTCTCACTTTTACCGATGACTTAAGTAGATATGGGTATATCTATTTAATGAAACATAAATCTGAAACATTTGAAAAGTTCAAAGAATTTCAGAATGAAGTGGAAAACCATCGTAACAGAAAAATTAAGTTTCTGCGATCCGATCGTGGAGGTGAATATTTGAGTTATGATTTTCTCACGCATCTTAAAGCAAGCGGAATAGTTTCGCAACTCACGCCACCCGGAACACCAGTACAATGGTGTGTCGAATGTCGAATCGAACTCTATTAGATATGGTCCGATCAATGATGTCTCTTCTTGATTTGCCGTTATCATTTTGGGGTTATGCATTAGAAACCGCTGCATTCACTTTAAATAGGGCACCATCTAAATCCGTTCAGACGACACCGTATGAACTGTGGTTTGGTGCTAAACCTAAGTTGTCGTTTCTTAAAGTTTGGGAATGCGAAGCTTACGTCAAGAAGTTGATGCCGGACAAGCTCGAACCCAATGCGGAGAAATGCGTCTTCATAGGATACCCTAAGGAAACGATTGGGTATACCTTCTATCACAGATCCGAAGGCAAAGTGTTTGTCGCAAAGAACGGATCCTTTCTTGAGAAGGAGTTTCTCTTGAAAGAAGTGAGTGGGAGGAAAGTAGAGCTAGACGAGGTTATTGAACCTTCTCTTGAGTTAGAGAGTAGCGCAGCACCTGAAATTGTTCCAGTGCCGTCCGCACCAACAATAGAGGAAGCTAATGACGAGGATCATGAAGCTTCAAACGATGCTACTACTGAACGTCGCAGGTCGACAAGGTCGCGTGCCCTTCCTGAGTGGTACGGCAACCCTGTCTTAACTGTCTTGTTAGTAGACGACAGTGAACCTGCGAACTATGAGGAAGCGATGATGAGCCCAGACTCTAAGAAATGGCTAGAGGCCATGAAATCCGAATTGGGATCCATGAGCGAAAACCAAGTATGGACTTTGGTGGACCCTCCTAGCGACCGAAAGGCCGTTGAGTGCAAATGGATATTCAAGAAGAAAACGGACGCGGATGGTAATGTTACTGTCTATAAAGCTCGACTTGTCGCGAAAGGTTTTCGACAAGTTCAAGGTGTTGACTACGATGAGAGTTTATCTCCCGTAGCGATGTTTAAGTCCATTCGGATTTTATTAGAAATTGCTGCATTTCATGATTATGAAATATGGCAGATGGATGTCAAGACTGCGTTCCTCAATGGCAACATTGATGAAGAGTTGTATATGATGCAACCCAAAGGTTTTGTCGATCCTAAGGATGCTGATAAAGTGTGCAAACTTCAGCGTTCCATTTATGGACTGAAGTAAGCATCTCGGAGTTGGAAACCTTCGTTTTGATCAAGTGATCAAGAGCTTTGGATTTGTTCCAAATTGCTATGAAGCTTGTATCTACAAGAAAGTGAGTGGGAGCTCAATGACATTTCTGGTACTATATGTGGATGACATATGATTATTGGAAATGACATTGACATGCTTAACAATGTGAATAGTTATTTGAACAAATGTTTTTCAATGAAAGACCTAGGGGAAGCTGCTTATATATTGGGCATCAAAATCTATAGAGATAGACAAAGACGCCTGATAGCTTTAAGCCAAAGTACATACCTAGACAAAGTTTTGAAAAGGTTCAGAATGGATAAGGCAAAGAAAGGTTCAGTGCCTATGTTTTCAGGTAAGATATTGAGCAAGGCTCAGTGTCCAGCTATGGTAAATGATAGAGAAGCTATGAGCAAAGTGCCTTATGCCTCGGCCATAGGTTCTATCATGTATGCCATGTTGTGTACTAGACGGATGTGTCCAATGCTCTTAGTTTGTGAGCGGTACCAAAGTGATCCGAGTGGAACCTTTGGACAACCGTGAAGAACATCCTAAAGTACCTTAATAGGACTAAAGAAATGTTCTTAGTCTATGGAGGTGATGAACAACTCGTCGTAAAGGGTTACGTCGACGCTAGTTTCGACACCGACAAGGATGATTCCTAATCTCAGACAGGATATGTTTATATTTTGAATGGAGGAGCTGTGAGCTGGAGAAGCTACAAGCAAAGCGTGATCGCGGTATCTGCAGTAGAAGCGGAATACATGGCTGCTGCAGAAGCGTCAAGTGAAGGAGTTTGGATCAGGAACTTTATCACTGAGCTTGGTGTGGTTCCAAGTGCCTTGGACCCGCTGGAGATATTGTGTGCCAACACTGGCGCCATAGCACTGGCTAAGGAACCAAGATATCATCCAAAGACCAAGCATATCAACCGCAAGTTTCATATAATACGAGATTATATAACAGATGGAGATCTGAAGATTAGCAAAGTACATACAGATATGAATGTCGCAGATCCATTGAATAAACCTCTTCCACGAGCAAAACATGATCAACACCTTAGTGCCATGGGTGTTAGATTGTTGCCAGATGTAAACTAGATTATTGACTCTAGTGCAAGTGGGAGACTGTTGGAATTATGCCCTAGAGGCAATAATAAAGATGTTATTATTATAATTCTTGTTCATGATAAAGTTTATATTCCATGCTAGAATTGTATTAAGCGGAAACTTTAATACTTGTGTGGTTTGTGAACAACACCGTGTCCCTAGTACGCGTCTATGGACTAGCTCATTGATTAATGATGGTTAAGGTTTCCTAACCATAGACATGAGTGTCGATTAATAATGAGATCATATCATTGGGAGAATGATATGATGGACATACCCAAATTAAGCGGAGCAATTAGATTGTGTCATCGTGTTCATCTTTACGAAGCTTTTCTTATGTCAAATATTGTATTCCTTAGACCATCAGATAATGCAACTCCCTGGTATCAGAAGAAAGCTTTGAGGTCATCAAACGTCATCCTATGAGAGGGTGATCATAAAGGTGTCTCTCAGGTGATCGGAAGTACCTGTTGGGTTGTATGTATCAAGATGGGATTTGTCCCTCCCAAGTCGGAGAGATATACTTCGGGCCCACTCGGTAATCGATATCAACACCGCTTGCAAGCACGTGGTTAAGGAGTTGATCACAAAGTTATATCGGATTACGGAACAAGTAAAGTACTTGCTGTGAACGAGATTGAACTAGGTATGATGCAGCGATCGAATCTCGGGCAAGTAAAATATCGCCTGACGAAGGGAATATATATATGGGATTGATTGAATCACGGCATCGTGGTTCATCGATATGATTATCGATGAATGTGTAGAGTCAATATGGGTTTCAGACCCGCTGTTGATTATTGATAGAAGATCATGTCTGCATATTCTCGAACCCGAAGGGTCACACACTTAACGTGTCTCGACGCTACGATAGATTGGATAATTGGTTTATGAGTTTTTGTTCGGAGTCTCGGATGAGATCCAGGACATCACGAGAGGTTCTGGAATGGTCCGGAGAATAAGATTCATGTAAGGCAAACCAGATTTTGGAGTTCAGAATTGTTTCGAGTTGTTCGGTATTATACCGGAAGCTTCTAGAACCTTCCAGAGTGGGACCAACGTGGCCCCACTTGTCGGGAGGGGGCGTGGGCCTACGAGGGAGTGCCCTGGCTGCATTGGTCCAGGGGCACAAGGCCCCATAGGCCCAGTCGGCCAAGCCCTAGGGGAAACCCTAGGGGAGCTTCTAGAAGGGGGGGGGGGGGAACTTGCCCCCCACTCCTCCCTCCTTGGTCGCCGGCCCTAGGGCTTGGGGGAGGGGCAAGGGCCAGCCGCCCACCCTCCCTACACCTCCTCCTAAATCCCTATCCGCCTCTCTCTCTCTCTCCTCCCATTGCGTGGCGAAGCCTGCAGAAACTCTCCACCGCTTGCACCACGCCGTCGTGCTGTAGATCCATCCTATCTCCCCACCCCACTTGCTGGACCGAGGAAGGAGGAGACGTCGAGGTGCCGCATGTGTGCATCTCTCGGAGGCATCGCCACTTGGCGGTGTTAGATCGGATCGGATCGCGAGGAGGAGAAGCGAGTACGACTACATCAACCACGTTCCGTCGAACGTTCCGCTGTGCGAATCTTCAAGGGTATGAAGATCTGATCTACCCTCCCCCCTCGTTGTTCGCATCTCCTAGATTAGATCTTGGCTTTCATGTTCACATCCGTAGAATTTTTTTGATTTACTATGCTGCGAAACCCTTCATGAGATACAAAACAAGTGATAAAAAGGAGTAGGGCAAGTATCGGGATGTAGGAATGGTGGCTTGCCTATGACCAGCGAGATGTCCATGGTCTTCTTCTCTAGAATACCAGAATACTAGAATACCAATAATAATAATAATATATCTTCTTCTTGTCGTCAATACAATCGCAACTATCGCCGTCATCGAGAACACATGCAAACAGACAATACCACAATCATTACAAGGCTTACAAGAATAAAATAATGCATTAAGTAAATGAAAATCATATAAGCTAATTTAGTAAGGTTTGGGATAATTGGCTTAAAGAGAGTGGAATTGACTTGGGAGCATTTGTAGAAGTCTCTTAATGATTTAAAGTCGAGAAATTACTTAGTTGAGGGGTTTTAGACCAAGGCCAGGTTATTTATTATATAATTATATAAAAATGATACCATCAGGTAGGTATTGAAAAAATGAAACCAACAAAAGTGGTTTCACTATTTTATCAATTTCCTTTGATTTACTATGATTTTACTAGTGTTAAAAACTCTAGTTTTAGGAAATAATTCACAAGAAATTATCTGCATGTCCAAAAATTAATTCCTCTTATGATTAAGCAGGATTTGATGGACTGGTTCAATGAGAGTTGGAGTCACTTCAAAATATGTACCAGAATGCCCTTAGGAAAATCCCAAATTCTGTTCTAGATAATATTTGTATTTTTCACTAGATTTAATCTGCAGGGGATTTTGGTATGATTCCAAAGATACATCCTAGGTATTTGCAATAAATTTATGTATAAATTGTAATCACTAAATTAGGTGATATAGAACTACTGGAGTGATTTTATTAGTGAATCAATCATACATGGAATAGTTTAATTCACCATAAATCAACTAGGGCTTTATAAATTTTGGGCTGCTAGGGTGTGAAGGGTAAGGTGGTGTATGAGACCTAAGAGTTGGAATTAGGTCAATACCTCCTTTGGTTTGACTTGCAGAATTTCCTAAAGGCTAAAATGGCTTGATTTGGTTATTTTTGACACAGGAAAATTAGGAAGCAATTTTGGGTGAGGTCAAGTTACATGCAAGGCATTACAGATACCTTATAGTACAAGGTGGAATGGTACCATTTGGGTACCCACAAACTTCCACAAGATGGAATGGTCCCATTTGTTCAAAAAGGATCTAATAATAATTATCATAAAAGGTACCAATATTATTTTGGGTATTTTCTTGGGATGTATGTTTAAGAAAACATTTAGGTACATATATGAAATTTTATCTGGGAATTTATGTGTATTTTACATTTTCTTATGGATTAAAATCTACAAGCATTACTACAGATCTGGGCATATTAAAAAGGGAATAAAGGAAACAGAAACACCTTGAGCGCCACCCGTGCAGGAGAGGCACGGAACGCTCGGATCTGGGCCCGCTGGTCAGGAGGAGTGGGCATCGAACAGGTATGGAATGATCCTAACCATGGGATTAAGACAAGATTTGCGGTCTAAGGCTCGTCTCCTACCTCCGGCCGCGAGAGCGAGGAATAAACCCTAGAGGGGTTCGGGAGGGTGCGGCGGCTCACCTAGGTAGGTCCTGCGGCGACGGTGAGGTGACGAGGCGAAGAGGCTCACTTCAGCGAGCCAGGAGAGGGGAAACATGGACGGGTTTTGCACCGGGAGTGTTCTCTTGTGTGAGCACCTACGACGACCTCAGAACTCGTCGGGGTTGCTTCCAGGGCGCCTACATGCGGGAGAGAAGGGTCGGAGATGTTAGTACTGGCTCAGAGGAGGACATGCATGCCAAGGGATTGGTGAGAAAGGTAGGAGGGCGGCCACAAAGTCTAGTTCTTGGACCTAGGGAGGAAGCTTTTCTTCATCAGGGCGAGACAAGTAGTGGGAGGATCTCTGGAGCTCGAGGAAGGTAGATCAGGGGTAGGGTTCTCAGTAAGGCCACATGCAGGGAGATAATAGCAGGGAAGGTGGAGCTGCACCAATATCTCAAAAAATGGTTAGGGCTTTCTTTGTATCTTTCTTTGGCTAGAGAAGAGGAGAGGAAGGGGAGGGGATCTCATGGGAGATGAGTGAGGAGGGAGGGAAGAAAATGAGCCAGAGAGGAGTGTTGTGTTGGCCTTTTGCCTTATAAACCGAGGAGGGGAGGCTCATGGTGGAATATGTTCATGAAGAGAAAGAGGAGGGGTGAAACCAGGGCTGGTTTGATCATGTGGGAGTGGGGAGGAGTCTCTGGTCTTGTGTAGGGTAGAGACGAGAGGTGGCAACAACTGCAAGTTAATGTGGGGACAAGAAATGACTTATGTATTTCTTTTCTTCACATCCAAGCACTCGGGGACAAGGTTGTAAGTGTGCTACAGTGTAGCATGACCATAGAGGGTGAGAGGTGTGCTGGGCGAGTTTGCAAGGGCTATGGTGGAGGTTTGGTGAGTTTTTACTTGATGATTTTCCTTAGTTTGAAGAATTGATCAAATAGATGGTTATGAAGGAAGTCTAGAAACTCAACTTATGAAAGATGAGGAAAAGGTGTTTATATATATATGTATGGATAAGGTATAGCTCCAAGAATTATTTGAGATTTTTTCAAAGATTTAAAGTCCACTTAAAATCACATATTCAAAAAGTTCTGAATTAGTTTTTAGAAGCTCATTTGATATTTTTTGAATTGGGAAAGTGTGGTTTTTTGTGTGATATGGTACTATATACCAAAATACACTTTGGAGAATTTTCTTGGAATTTATTGAGATGGAAAAGTATTTTTACGCTATTTCTTGTTTCTGCTATTTAAGAAAAAGGGAAAAAAGAAATAATAAAGCATCTAAAAAATATTTATTTTTGAGATGGGAAGGTAGGATATGATATATAGGCCTCATGTGTGCCTTGAGTTGTCAAATAGGTTTGGAGAGAAAAAACTTTCCTTTATAGGAGAAGTTTTGGAGATTTGGCAAAAGAGGGAAATTAGATGTTTTTATCGCCCAATAATTATGGAAATTATTTTAGAAATACTTATATCCAAGGTGTATGATGTGAAATTAGGGTATGAATCATTAGCAACCTTGGTTTTGCAAAAAGGAACTTGGTTTTGGAAGAAGGGAAGGATTTGATGATCCAGGGCACCGATATTTTTATGCCACCTAAACCTTGTTGGATTAGGGAGCTCATAGCTCACCTTGGGTCATGGGATAGATGGATGAGTAGACCAAGTTATGTAGATGATCAAGGAACCAAGAGTTGGGCTCAATTGTATTTGATGTAAAATAGGGATGATGTCAAACTTTGTTGAAATTAAGGATGCCATAACAGATCATCGTATAGCCTCATAAACCTTGTGGGTTTAAGAAGCAAAAGGATGTCATAGAAAAAAAGTAAAGGGTGGGTTGATAGACCATGGTTAGTATATCATAACCATGCCAAGAGTTGGTCAAGGGAGGATAACATAAGGATGTGAGCTTCTGCCAAAGTAGGCATGATGATAAGATTTGCAGAAACATGATATTTTCTTGTCTACAAAACCATCAAGGATGAGTGGGTCCAAGAAGGGTTTAGCCAAGGGAAAGAGTGTAATTTGGTAGTACACAAGATGTACTATAAGGTGGTTCTAGTACATTTTCAAAAATGCAGACTGATTAAACTAGGTGGAGTCTCAAAGATTGAACCTAGATAAGGATTCGAGACTTCGTCAAATTTGGCAGATTTGTGGATTTGGAAAAGTATGGAGGAGGGAAAGATTTGGAGAGGATGCAAGGGTACACTCTCATCATCAAGTGGATGATGCTGAAGTATATATTTAGTAGAGGGGATCCATGCATATTTTTGGTATTTATTGAGTTGGATGCTAATAGGAATGATTAGCTCTGATTTGATGTGGTTAAGGGGATTAGGGGCTCACTCTAGGGACTAAGGATAGATCAAGCTTAGGATGATTGGTTAATATTGGTGATCTTAACTATTTATTTGATCCTAGGGGATGAGCTCCTAGATTAGCTCACTCTAGTTCCTAAGCAGGCGAATCAATCAGCATATCAAAGCAATCTACTAGACAGCAGATCAAGGCAACTCTTCTTATCAAGCATTCAACCACTACTGAGGTTACCATCAAGCCTAGATCGAGGTAAGGATGGGTATTTTGAAGAGGTTGTTTTTTGAAGTAAGATAAGGACTAATACGTCAGAAACGTATCTATAATTTTTGATGTTCCATGCTTGTTAGTATCTACTTTGCTTTGCTTTGTCTACACTTTGAGGTGCTTTTTACATGTTTTTTGGTACTAACCTATTAACAAGTTGCCACAGTGCCAGATGCCTATTTTCTGCTGTTTTTGGTTTTAGAAAAGTTAGTAAAGAAATATTCTCGGAATTGGACGACACAAACGTTAAAGTCAATTACTTTCCGTGGGGAACAAGAAGTCCCGAGGGGAGCCGGAGAGGCGGGCTAGGGCGCCCAGACCTCCCTAGCCACAGGTGGGCCCTGCCCCACACCTAGGCAGGGTGTGGGGCCCTTGGCCACCATCTTGGCCTCCCCCTTCGCCTATAAGAAGCCCCTGATGCATAAATCCTAAGAATCCAATCAAATCTCCACGAAACCTTCTGTAGCCGCTGCCACCATCATACCTAGATCGGGGGGGGGGGGATCTGAAGTTCTTCCCGGCACCCTACCGGAGGGGAGATCATCCCGGAGGCCTTCTCTCCGGTATGATGTGTGAGTAGTTCCACCTTGGACCTATGGGTCCATGTAGTAGCTAGATGGTTGTATCTCCTCCTTTGTGCTTTCATGTATAGATCTTGTGAGATCCGTTCATGATCAAGATCTAATCTATTTGTAATCATGCATGTTGTGTTTATGGGGATCCGATGGATATTGAGATTATTATGTTGATTTGATTAATGGTTGTGTCTTTATGATTCTATCATGTCTATGTTGTTTGTGATCTTGCATGCTCTCCGTTGTTAGTAGCTATCTTGGCCAAGTAGTTGCTACTGACTCCACAAGGGGGTATTTACGCTTGATAGTGTGTTCATGCCTCTAGTTTCCAAGGGAAGTGACAATAATATATTCGGTTGTAGATGTGATGTTGCTACTAGGGAGAAAACAACGGTCTCCTGTTCATGGAACATGTGGACTATTTACCTTACACACTTTGCTTAAAGCAGTTGTTTGTTGCTTGCAACTTATCTTGGAGGGGTTCGATGATAACCTGAAGGTGGACTTTTAGTCATAGATGCAGTTGGATGGCGGTCTATGTATCTTGTTGTATTTCCCAATTTAATCTCATAGGATCTTTCTGACTAGTAATTGCATTGTTATGCCTTGCTCGATTCACATCATTGCCCTGCTGTAATTTGTTTACCCTTCATGCCATGTTGTTTATCTAAGGAGAGCACCTCTAGTGAACTATGGATCTCGGTCCAATCTTTACCATCGATACATCCTCCACTGTTACTTGTTTACTTGTTGCAAACCATTACCTTCCACACCATGCGTTTAATCCTTTATTCTGACAACCGTGAGCTTGACAACCTCAGCGATTCGTTGGGGCAAAGTCTTAATTTTGTGTTGTGCGAGTCTCGCGTTGCTAGCAACACACATGTGACGCGTTCCTTCCTCCTCTTGGTTTGATAACCTCGGTTTCTTCTGGGAAAACTTTCTAACAACACGGATACCAGCACAAACTCAAGACTTTGCCCCGAATCGGTGAGGTTGTCAACTCACGGTTTCTTTAACAAAGGATTAAACATATGGTGTGGAAGGTAATGGTGGTTTGCAAATGATAACGATGGAAGATATCAATGATAAAGAATGGACCGGGTCTAAAGTTCACTAGAGGTGCTCCTTAAATAAACAACATGGCATGAAGGGTAAACAAATTACGCAACAATATACATGGAGCCATCCAATTGCATCTATGACTAGAAGTCCACCTTCTAGAATCACAAAGATAAAACCATTAATCAAACTAACATAATAATCTTGTCACATCCCAAAATTTTCCAAATTTTGTAATGTGAAAAATAAATAAACAAAATAAATAATTGTTGAAATTTAGGGTGAAAAGAAACTTTTGTTTCTAAATAGAAACTTAAAACCCCATCTTGAACAAACTTTGGTTAATGTTTGAATCCAACTAAAATTCAAATCAAGTGGAATGCATTGTTCATAAATGTATCTGGAAATTTAAACACTTGGAAAATAAACCAAAACCCTAAAACCCTAATGGAGCACTTGGAAAATTTAAAACACTTGGAAAATTTAAATCATTTCCAAGATATCTCTAAAACCATGGTTTTGGTCCATATAAAAATTTGTCAACAAATATTTATAAATGATCAAGAATGACAAATATAAATATTATAAAACCATATAAATTGGTTTCACTTAATTTGGAGCCATAAATAAAATCTTATGAAATTAATAAGATAAGGAAATTGAATTTCCAAAGCTAATAAAGCACCTATCAAGAAACCCATACCAAATGGTGAGAAAATAGTCCTAAAGGGATTTTAAAGGATAAACAAATATTAAATACAATTATACAAATTGGAATCACCAAGTTTGGATCTATAAATAAAAAGATATGGATTTTATAATATAGAGAAAGATATATTAAATGAGGAATATTTAAATACCAAATTAAATCTTGGCCTGATCCATAAGCAAATGGAATGAGTATAATCCAAATTCAAATAAAAAAAAGTATAAAGAATTTTCCAAATAAAATAAAATGGCATTAACTAAATTCTATTTCTAATGGAATGAAGACAAAATCCCTAATAGATTTGATTAATTAAATCACGGAAAAATAATTTACCCAAGTGGAATAAAAGTTATTAAATTGACTTAAATGAAATAAAAGAATCATTTAAATAAAGTTATATGGAATTAAAACCATATTTGAATTTCATTAGAATAAAAACAATTGCTCAAATTAAATGATTAATAATCATATTAAAATACTTTAAATAATTCAAAGTAAATTATTTAAACACCTCATTAAATAAATAAAACCTACTGAAAAGGTTTTGTAAAAATATTGGAATTTGAATAAGGTTTGAAAATATATCTTATTTGATTTAAACACAAGGGCCTATTTTAAAAATTATTATACCCTAAAAGAATAAAAGAATTATTCTAAATTTGGTTTTAGAATATATTAATAATTAGTATTAAAATCTACACAAAGTTTGGTTGAAGTTTGAATTCAAATGTGTGTTTGAAATGATTAAACAAAAATCAAACAGATAAATAGAAAAAGAAAAGGAAAAACAAATCTGTACAAAAAAAATGAACAAAACCAACCCAGCCCAGCAAGGCCCAGCTAGCCCAGTCCAGCCCACTCCCTCACTCCCCGAGCGAATCGTTTTCTGTCACTCGCAGACGAACCCGCAAATCCACTGACCGCTGGACCCCTCCTCTTTTCTCTCTCTTACGCTGACACCGTTTCCCCACCTGTCAGTCTTTGTTTACACCCGCTCGTGACTGCTTCCTCCTTCTCCCTGCCGTTCTCTGTCATTCAAACCACAATTAAATTCATGTCAATGCAGCGTTGATTCCGCCTAGAGATTATGCCCTCTTAATCGCCCCTCTCTCCCTCCTTTACCCTCAGACACCGCGGCAAGAGAGCCCCCAGGCCGTCCCCATTTTCGTTTGCACCGCCGCAGCCTCCGACGAGCTCTTATTCATGGGAGCATGATCCTCATCGCCCCCTGCACCTCTCAGCATCCTTGGCTTGCCTGCGCGAGCACCGTAGCCTCGACTACGACATCGACAATACTCCGCCGCCGTCTGCCTCCTCTCCGACGACCATCAGTGGTAAATACCGACCGCCCCTCTCCCCCTCGTGGACACACGCATAACCAGGATCATCGTACGCATCTAATGGACTACTTCTCTTGCCTTTCCGAGCCTTGTAGCGTCGCCAACGTCGTCCGCCTGAGCACACCGTCGCCAGGAGCTTCTCCGACGAGCAATCCACGTCGACCCTGAGCGCCCCTTCGACAACTGCGGCATCGTTGAGCATCAGCACCCCACGACAACCTCGGTGAACCTATTTTGCTTCCTGTATCGCCGGCTCTGCCACCATCTGACCGCGCCGCCGCCAACCATCGCCGCCAGCGCCGCCCGTTTTAGGTTAGTCGATTTAGACCGTATGATTTTAATCGGATGCATACGATAGAACCTAAGCCGAAGAGTTATGCGCTGATCTGATCCGTGCGATTAAGTTAGATCCTGCGGCCAGTGTTGATCGATCCGCACGAACCATTATCATCCAATGAGAAACAGCCACGTGGCCAGTCTGTTTTAATAAAAACTAGAAATGATCTATTAGATGTTCAAGTTTGTAAAATTCATAACTTTTGATCCACACGTCCAAATTTTGCAAATTTTATATCAATGGAATCATCAAGACAAGGACTTTCCAACCATACACCTTTTTTAGTAAATTGTTTCTGTTAAATTGGTTGTTTTTGCAGAAACTTGTGTAGGCATATTTTGAATATAAAATTCATTCTAAAATTATTTTTGTGATAAAATATTTGGCAAATAGATTGTTTTGAACCTACTGAACATAGAAACCAACTTTTGGATTCAAAAACATATTTCGTGAAGCAAAAGAATAAATCTTTGATTTAGAACATTTCTAGTCAAATAAAAATAATGTTTATATGTTAAAAATGTTTTTGGAGGAAACCCTTTGGGAAATGTTTTGATTTAAACTCTCTGACCCTAAACACCAAGTTTAAGAATTAAAAATATATTTGGTGAACCCTATAAAGGTTATTGCTTTGCTAAAGGCATTTTCAACCACATAAAATATTGATTTGGTTTAAAAATGATTTATAAGTAAAATCTTTTGCAAATGATTTTGCCACTTACATAAAATGACCAATAGGTGTTTTAGAATGTTTATAACTTATTAGAAACTACTTTTTCAAATAAAATAATCTTTAACATGCTTGCATGCATTGCTTTGTTTCTATTATTTTATGTGATGTTTGCTTGAATGGTAGATTGAATTTTTGCTTGCTTGATTGAATTATAGTGGAATTTGAAGAGTGTGATCATTGCAAGATCAAGGAGTGAACTTATATTCTCTACCAAAAAGCCAAGTGATGCTTCATACTTTTGTCCCATTATTTTCACTATGCATTCGTGATGTTTCTAAGTAGGACTTGAAGGGTTTCGCAACATAGTAAATCAAAAAATTTCTATGGATGCGAACGGGAAAGCCAAGATCTAATCTAGGAGATGCAAACAACGAGAGAGATTTAGATGAGATCTTCATACCCTTGAAGATTCGCTTTAGCGGAATTACGAGCGTGGGTGATGTAGTCGTACTCGCTTCTCCTCCTTGCGATCCGCTCCGATCTAACACCTCAAGTGGCGATGCCTCCGAGAGATGCACACGTGTGGCACCTCGACGTATCCTCCTTCCTCGGTCCAGCAAGTATGGTGGAGAGACGGATTGGATCTACAACGCGACGGCGCGGTGCAAGTGGTGGAGAGTTTCTGCAGCAGGGCTGCGCCTAAACGCAGTCGGGAGGGGGAGAGAGAGGAGGGAAGCAGGGCGGCTAGGCTTGAGGGGAAGGTGTGTGGGGGGGTGAGCCCCCATCCCTCTTTATATAGAGGGGTGGGCGGCAACCCTAGCCCCTCCCCCAACCCTAGGCCGGCGGCCAAGGAGGGAAGAGTGGGGGGCAAGTTTCCCTCCTCCTTCTAGAAGCCCTCTTTAGGGTTTCCCCTTCATTTGGTCGGCTGGGCCATATGGGGCCTTGTGCCCCTGGCCCAATGCGGACAGGGCACTCCCTCATAGGCCCATGCCCCCTCCCGAAAGGTGGGGCCACGTTGGTCCCCCTCTGGAAGGTTCTAGAAGATTCCGGTACAATACCGATTAACCCGAAACAATTCCGAACTCCCAAAACTGCATTGCCTTATATGAATCTTATTCCCCGGACCACTCAAAACCTCGTGATGTCCGGATCCCATCAAGACTCCAAACAAAAACTCATAAACCAATTATCCAATCTATCCTAGCGCCGAGACACGTTAAGTGTGTGACCCTTCGGGTTCGAGAACATGCAGACATGATCTTCTATCAATAATCAATAGCGGGGTCTGGAAACCCATATTGACTGCCACACATTCATCGATGATCATATCGGATGAACCACGATGCCAGGATTCAATCAATCCCATATATATTCCCTTCGTCGCGATATTTTACTTGCCCGAGATTTGATCGTCGATGCATCATACCTAGTTCAATCTTGTTCACGAAGTACTTTACTCGTTCCGTAATCCGATATCACTTTGTGATTAACTCCTTAACCACATGCTTGCAAGCGGTGTTGATATCGATTAAAGTGGCCGAAGTATATCTCTCCGACTTGGGAGGGACAAATCCCATCTCGATACATACAACCCAACAGGTACTTTCCGATCACCTGAGAGACACCTTTATAATCACCCTCTCATAGGATGACGTTTGATGACCTCAGAGCTTTCTTCCGATACCAGGGATTTGTATTATCTCATGGTCTAAGGAATACAATATTTGACATAAGAAAAGCTTCGCAAAGATGAACACGATGACACGATCTAATTGCTCCGCTTAGTTTGGGTCTGTCCATCAAATCATTCTCCCAATGATATGATCTCATTATCAATTGACAACTCATGTCTATGGTTAGGAAACCTTAACCATCATTAATCAATGAGCTAGTCCATAGAGGCATACTAGGGACACCGTGTTGTTCACAAACCAAACAAGTATTAAAGTTTCCGCTTAATACAATTCTAGCATGGAATATAAACTTTATCATGAACAAGAATTATAATAATAACATCTTTATTATTGCCTCTAGGGCATAATTCCAACAGGACTTGCATGTAATTTTTGCTAAGTATAAACTATGCCATGGGAAAACCTAGTAGATGAAACCTTTGTAGAAATTTCCTAAGTTAAGATTCCTACTACTATCATGCTTAGCTTAGCTAGTAGAAAACAAGGGTGGATTATATTCATGCTATGGAATATTTCTAAGTCAAGAACTTGTGTTTTGTTTAATAAAACAACTAAGTGAATGAATCACCTGGGTGGAATGGAAGGAATGGTTTGTGTTGAGTGGTTACACAAGGCCCATTTATATGGTTTACCTTGTGTATCTCACTTGTGGATGGCCACCCAGGAACAAAGAGATTTGAGATGTCAAATGTTGAGAAGCTTCAAGTGCAGCCACTTGGCATTATGGGCTCTGCCTGGATCATATAGGTTGCAATAACTTAGCCAAATGGATAGTTGGTGGTAGGGGATGATAGGTTGGAACGCGTCCATTCTGGTCTAAGGGAAGGCTTCTGAAAGATCTTGTCTTGGTGAAACCAAGTCTTGTGGGGAAATTGCACCACCTCTGCAGAGTTAAAAAATATAAGTACTTATCCATGTCCCTGGTAAAGGACAATTTGAGCATCAAGACATGGAAGCTATCAAGAATCTCCTCATCCAAATTTCTAAGTTAAAAACTTGTGGTTGAACAAGGGTTGAAGGATCACCAATTTCTATTGGGAGATACCTTGGGTGATTTTGTCAAGCAAAAACTTAGTGTTTTAAAATGATAAGGAAAATATATTTTGAGTAAAGCAAGCCTAAGCTCCACTTAGCCAAGTGCATATAGATGATAGACTCCACTATACTACCATAGTATCACTTGCCAATACAATTCAAATGTATTGACCCTTGTGGCTGTAACTTATTATGTTGCAGGTGTGTTTGATGTTAGTGAAGTGTGTTGATTAGGATTTCAAGTCTACAACCAACATGTTTGCCTGTGGCATTTTGAAGATGAAGGACCCCATTATATAGTTATTTCTGTTGCATTGTAATGAGATAGCCAAATGAGCTATGTAAGATGTAATGAATTATTTTATTCCTGGTTATAAAGTTGTATTATGACCTTTGTTTCTTGATATTACATCTTAACTATGGATGCTAGCTATTGATCCAGGGGCTAGCATTGTAAACATAGGGATCTCTACCTTATTGAAGGTTGGGACCTCTACAGATGGTATCAGAGCACTGTGTTGCCTGTAGGATTTGTAACCCTAGGATTGGACAAAACCCCTTAGAAAAATAGGAATTGTATTTGTTCAAAATTATATACAAACAATCTTGTAAAATCTTTCCTCAACCATTTTTGGTTTTGATTCTACATCTTGTCTATTTCAACTTGATGGATAAAGCCTCCTCCATGACCAAATACCTCAACTATATTTTCACCAAGGACTTTAACTTTGGATATCACTAAGGACTACAAATGAGAAAAGAAATGTTACTCAAGAATTCAAGACTAAGGAAACACAACTTGTCGTGGTATTGCACGACAGATGCTACTGGGGGTAGCTTACGTAGAGGGAGCAAGGCGACATAGGAGAATCCGGGAGCGAGATTGGCACACGATGTACCCAGGTTCACGTCCCCTCAGTGGAGGATCGCTACGTCCTGCTATCAATCGAGTATATGATCATAGATTGGTTTACATGGGAGCCGCCGTAGGCGGAGGGAGAGACTAGATCTAATGAGATGTGGGAAAGCATACCCCGTGGGGGTGCCCCTGGTGGCTTTATATATGCAGCCAGTTAGGGTTTACAAGTGCTAGTGGGCTTTGTATTGGAGTTGCCGTCTTGGGCCTCCAGTCGGCGCCAGTCGTTTGGGTCCAGCATGCGCCGATCGCGTAGTCGACCGCTTCTGGCTTGGCGATCGGCTCGATACCGATGGCGAAACCGCTGTGGGTATATCCCATTTGGTATTCCCCATCGATAGTCCCGAGCGTTGTCGATTCGGCGGGCTTGAGGCGGGACGGAGAGTCTTGATGGGGTCGTGGCGAATCAGCGAGCCTCTGAATAGAAAAAGAACCGTGAAGCGGGAGGTGGTCGGCGTAAGCTAGTCGGTGATGGCCGTTGGCGATAGGCGGGGTGTCGATAAGCCGCCGATTCGGCGAGTCCCCGAACATGGGCGTGCCGAGCCGAGCGGCCAGTGGCGAGTCAGCGACCGGCAGTGGCGCTGTCATGGCGCCGAGTCCCGAGCATGGAGAAATGCGCGAGTCGAGGTCGAACGGAGAGCGAGTTCCCGGCCGAGTGGCGAGTTGGGCGACCGGCGAGTGGCGCTATGCTTACACCGAGTCCCCGGCGTGTTGAGTACGTGAGGGCGAGTCCCGAGCGTTAATCTGCGAGAAAGTCCGCGATGAAGAGTCCCCGGCGTGTCTAATGCGCGAGAGTCCGCGTGGCGAGCCCCGGCGTGTTAATCTGTGAGACGAGTCTGTGGCGAGTCCCCGGCGTGTCGAGTACACGGGCGGGTCCGGATGGAGAGTCCCCGGCGTGTCAGTACAAGGGCGAGTCCATGGAGAGTCCCGAGCATGGAGTCATGATGGCGAGTCGACGAGGGCGAGCCGCGATCGCGGAACCAGGCGTACATGCAACATGCCTAGGAGTAGTCCCCGAGGCTCGAGTTGGCTCGTAGAGGCGACTTGAGGCTCATATTTTGAAAATAGTAGTGGTTGTTGCCGAGCATGGCGAGTGGCGAGGTCGAGCGACCGGTGGGCGCCGAGTCCCCGAGCGCGGCGAGTGGCGAGGTCCAGCGACCGGCGGGCGCCGAGTCCCGAGCGCGAGTGGCGAATCTAGCGACGGCGTCTTGCCAGTCAGCCGGCAGTGGCGAAGGTCCACGGCGGCGCCCGAGTCCCGGCAGCGAGTGGCGAATCTAGCGGCGAGTCCCGAACAGATGAGTTCCCAAGCCTAACGAGTCCGCGTTTAAGCGTGTCCGTGTTTAGCGAGTTCGAACATGGCGAGTCCGCGATGGACGGGTCGCCGGGCGGCGTCTGCGCGGGAAGATCCTGGCGTGGCGAGTCCGCGGCGGGAGGATCCACGAGCTCCATGACCGGCACGGCGATTCTATGATGCGTGATTTCCCGGGCTTGGCGAGTCCGCGGCGGCCGAGCGACTGAGTTGGATCCTTCGCGACTCCATCATTTTAAAAGGAATGTCATGCGTACACAAGTAAACAGCATATACGTTGATGATTAGAAATAATCAGTGAGAGAATAACCACTAAGAGATCAAGAAAGCGTATGTGATTGTCACATCAGTCCTGGCCGTACGTCCTCGGCGTGTGTTTGTTTGCACCAAAGCTTCTCGGAAAGAATGCGTGTCTCAGGCTTGTGATCGTATGCAAGGGATTAGATCCAAGTTAAATAATCAAGCGATAATAATTAAAGAGAGAAATAGATGGTATTGAATAAAGAAAATCCCTCTGGCTTGTGATCGCATGAATTTTTCCATGCTCGACTTGCTGGTGCACCTTCGCGGCTTGATTCACCTTTTCCCTTACCTGGAACGGCGGTCAGCAACCATCGATCTGGGATAGGTGACTCGCGATGATCTCGTCGACTGGTGGTAATACTGACATAGAACCTGCGACCAGACATGATTTGTTCACTTGAGCGCCGCCGAGGTCGCTGATTTCTGCATGGATAGATTGATTCTCCCAAAGATGCGTATCAGTTAATTAGATAGAATAATCAGTTGAATAAATAATCAATTAGAAGGAGAAGAGATTAGATCGATAGGAACAGATCAGACATATAGCCTGGAATTTTTCGAGAGTCGGGCGCATGGGGCGGAAGCCGTATCTAGCCGACCGGCCTTTTTCAGACGGCGTACCAGATGCAATCTAGCCGCCGGCGATGGTGAGGGATCCCGCCCGGATTATCACTCTCCAAGCACCGCTTGCCCCATGGTGGGAGCCAAGCCGTGGTATTATTGCGGCGGATGCTCTGAGGTAACTTACGTGAGGAGCAAGGCGACGTAGGAGAATCCGGAAGCGAGATTGGCACACGATGTACCCAGGTTCACGTCCCCTCGGTGGAGGATCGCTACGTCCTGCTATCAATCCAGTATATTATCATAGATTGGTTTACATGGGAGCCGCCGTAGGCGGAGGGAGATACTAGATCTAATGAGATGTGGGGAAGCATACCCCGTGGGGGTGCCCCTGGTGGCTTTATATATGCAGCCAGTTAGGGTTTACAAGTGCTAGTGGGCTTTGTATTGGAGTCACCGTCTTGGGCCTCCAGTCGGCGCCAGTCGTTTGGGTCCAAGATCGCCGATCGCCATTCAATGATCGACCCTTCTGGGCTTGGCTTCAGTCGGCTCAATACCAGATGGCGAAACCGCTTCGTGGGTATACCCCATTTGGTATTCCCCCATCACAAGTAAGAAGGAACCATCATCACCTTTGAAGTTTTGTGACCAAGACACAACAATTCTCCAAGGATACAAAGATCTTGTTCATGAAGAATCAACTAAGAAGGAAGGAATGATCCCAAGTGAACCATATAGTTGGACCACCGTATTAAGTTTAGATCAAACCCACCAACTTATGTGGTGTAGCAAAAATATTTTGTTGCCTAAAAAGTGCTTGAAACTTGTTGCTTGAGTGGAATGTTTGTTTGTGATTGCTTGCACATTGCTTGTGTGAATTGTGATGTGTGTGATTAGAATTATTTCCTTAGAGAATCTTTTGCCTATTCTAATCCCAATCCAACCCAAACAGATGACTACTCCAAGAAACTCCAACATCAATGCTGACAACAACAACCAAGAGATCAACATGAGAGAACTCATAGTAACCAAAACCCAGTTGAGCCAAGTGACAACTCAATTTTGGGCCAACAACAATGATTTAGACCCAACCATGCAAAGGTTTTTGGAAACCCAAACTCAATTGATGCAAAAGGTGACAAATCAAATGATCAACATGGGAGACAACTCTTTTCAAGGATTTTGTGACAACAATGATGACAAAGATGATATTATAGAAGGAACTCAAGCTTGCAATATTTGTGGAGACCTGGATCACACTTCCATAGAGCATGAAGATCAATGCCCTAATTGTGAACAGAAACATCCAACTAATCAATGCCCCACCTCTCAAGCTACTTGTTTCCTATGTGAAGGAAATAATCATGTCCCTATCCAATGCCCCATCTATTCCATAGTTCAACAAAGTAAACAAGGTGGATTGCATCAACAGATTGTAAACCCCCATGAGGGAACAACTTCTACCAAGAAGGATGAAGACAAAGGAAAATCTCAGCTTGCATCTCCATGCAATATGACTCAATTTGATGGACCAAATAGGAGACATATGTATTACCCAAGGAAAAGATTAAGGAGACCAGGAAACTTTCCCACCTTTGAGATAAGATATGAAGAGCATGAACTAGAAGCACTCCTAGCTTTGGAGAAACCCAAGAAGAAGAAGGACAAAAGTCAAGTGCAGTGTTGCCATTGCAAAGAGATGGGACACTATGCCAATGAATGTCCAGAGAAGAAGAAGAAGTATAAGGAAGTCAGCCAAGTGTGGTGCAACAACTGCAAAGATCTAGGCCATTATGTGTCAACTTTTCCACAGAAGATACGTGAAGAACTCAATCTTGTCACATGTTACAATTGTGGTGATCAAGGACATTATGCAAGCAATTGTCCAGAAAAGATGAAGCACAAGATAAACAAGCCCATGAAGGATCTCAGCCTTGTCACATGTTTCAAGTGTGGAAACAAAGGACACTATCAGGATTTGCCGGAGAAGTTTCATCAAGATCCCAAGCAAGCCAAGATGTAATCTAGTTGGAAAATTTTAAGGGTGGTAGTACCCTAGTTGCTTTGAGCCAACTTGTAACCCTATCTTTCCCAAATCTCGACGAGATTTATTTTAAAGTGGTAACTGTCACATCCCAAAATTTTCCAAATTTTGTAATGTGAAAAATAAATAAACAAAATAAATAATTGTTGAAATTTAGGGTGAAAAGAAACTTTTGTTTCTAAATAGAAACTTAAAAACCCATCTTGAACAAACTTTGGTTAATGTTTTAATCCAACTAAAATTCAAATCAAGTGGAATGCATTCTTCATAAATGCATCTGGAAATTTAAACACTTGGAAAATAAAGCAAAACCCTAATGGAGCACTTGGAAAATTTAAAACACTTGGAAAATTTAAATCATTTCCAAGATATCTCTAAAACCATGGTTTTTTTCCATATAAAAATTTGTCAACAAATATTTATAAATGATCAAGAATGACAAATAGAAATATTATAAAACCATATAAATTGGTTTCACTTAATTTGGAGCCATAAATAAAATCTTATGAAATTAATAAGATAAGGAAATTGAATTTCCAAAGCTAATAAAGCACCTATCAAGAAACCCATACCAAATGGTGAGCAAATAGTACTAAAGGGATTTTAAAGTATAAACAAATACTAAATACAATTATACAAATTGGAATCACGAAGTTTGGATCTATAAATAAAAAGATATGGATTTTATAAGATAGAGAAAGAAATATTAAATAAGGAATATTTAAAGACCAAATTAAATCTTGGCCTAATACATAAGCAAATGGAATGAGTATAATCCAAATTCAAATAAAATAAAAGGATAAAGAATTTTCCAAATAAAATAAAATGGCATTAACCAAATTCTATTTCTAATGGAATGAAGACAGAATCCCTAATAGATTTGATTAATTAAATTAGGGAAAAATAATTTACCCAAGTGGAATAAAAGTTATTAAATTGACTTAAATGAAATAAAAGAATCATTTAAATAAAGTTATATGGAATTAAAACCATATTTGAATTTCATTGGAATAAAAACAATTGCTCAAATTAAATGATTAATAATCATATTAAAATACTTTAAATAATTCAAAGTAAATTATTTAAACACCTCATTAATTAAATAAAACCTACTGAAAAGGTTTTGTAAAAATATTGGAATTTAAATAAGGTTTGAAAATATATCTTATTTGATTTAAACACAAGGGCCTATTTTAAATAATTATTATACCCAAAAAAGAATAAAAGAATTATTCTAAATTTGGCTTCAGAATATATTAATAATTAATATTAAAATCTACATAAAGTTTGGTTGAAGTTTGAATTCAAATGTGTGTTTGAAATGATTAAACAAAAATCAAACAGATAAATAGAAAAAGAAAAGGAAAAACAAATCTGTACAAAAAAAATGAACAAAACCAACCAGACCCAATGAGGCCCAGCTAGCCAGTCCACTCCCTCACTCCCCGGCGAATCGTTTTCATCACTCGCAGAACCCCGCAAATCCACTGACCACTGGACCCCTCCTCTTTTCTCTCTCTTCTGCGACATCTTTGTTGCCCACACATGGGTCTTCGTTTACCCATGCTTGTGCTTCCTCCTTCTTCCTGCCGTTCTCTGTCATTCAAACCACGATTAAATTCGTGTCAATGCAGCGTTGATTCCACCCAGAGATTATGCCCTCTTAATCGCCCCTCTCTCCCCTCCTTTTCCCCTCAGACACCGCGGAAAGAGAGCCCCCAGGCCGTCCCCATTTTCGTTTGCACCGCCGCAGCCTCTGACGAGCTCTCCGAGCAATTCCGGCTAGCACCCTCACCCCCGCAAGACCTGCTTCACGCGAGCGTGATCCCCATCACCCCCAGCACCTCTCAGCATCCTTGTCTTGCCCGCGCGAGCACCATAGCCTCGACTACGACATCGACAATACTCTGTCGCCGTCTGCCTCCTCTCCGATGACCATTAGTGGTAAATACCGACCGCCCCTCTCCCCCTTGTGGACACACGCATAACCAGGATCATCTTACGCATCTAATGGACTACTTCTCTTGGCTTTCCGAGCCTTGTAGCGTCGCCAACATCGTCCGCCTGAGCACACCGTCGCCAGGAGCTTCTCCGACGAGCAATCCACGTCGACCCCGAGCGCTCCTTCGACAACTGTGGCATCGTTGAGCATCAGCATGCCACGACGACCTTGGTGAGCCTTTCCTCTGCCTCTTTTGCTTGCTTTATCGCCGGCTCCGCCACCGTCTAACCGTGCCACCGCCAACCACCGCTGCCAGCGCCGCCCGTTTTAGGTTAGTTGATTTAGACCGTAGGATTTTAATCGGATGCATACGATAGAACCTAAGCCGAAGAGGTATGCGCTGATCTGATCCGTGCGATTAAGTTAGATCCTGCGGCCAGTGCTGATCGATCTGCACGAACCGTTATCGTCCAATGAGAAACAGCCACGTGGCCAGTCTGTTTTAATAAAAACCAGAAATGATCTATTAGATGTTCAAGTTTGTAAAATTCATAACTTTTGATCAACACGTCCAATTTTTGCAAATTTTATATCAATGCAATAAGAAAGACAAGTACTTTCCAACCATGCACTGTGTTTACTAAATTGGTTGTTTTTGCAGAAACTTGTGTAGGCATATTATGAATATAAAATTCATTCTAAAATTATTTTTGTGATAAAATCTTTGGCAAATAGATTTTTTTAACCTACTGACCATAGAAACCAAACTTTGGATTCAAAAACATATTTTGTGAAGCAAAATAATAAATCTTTGATTTAGAACATTTCTAGTCAAATAAAAATAATGTTTATATGTTAAAAATGTTTTTGGAGGAAACCCTTTGGGAAATGTTTTGATTTAAACTCTCTGACCCTAAACACAAAGTTTTAGAATTAAAAATATATTTGGTGAACCCTATAAAGGTTATTGCTTTGCTAAAGGCATTTTCAACCACATAAAATATTGATTTGGTTTAAAAATGATTTATAAGTAAAATCTTTTGCAAATGATTTTGCCACTTATATAAAATGACCAATAGGAGTTTTAGAATGTTTATAACCTATTAGAAACCACTTTTTCAAATAAAACAATCTTTAACATGCTTGCATGCATTGATTTGTTTCTATTATTTTATGTGATGTTTGCTTGAATGGTAGATTGAATTTTTGCTTGCTTGATTGAATTATAGTGGAATTTGAAGAGTGTTATCATTGCAAGATTAAGGAGTGAACTTATATTCTCTACTAAAATGTCAAGTGATGTTTCATACTTTTGTCCCATTATTTTCACTATGCATTAGTGATGTTTCTAAGTAGGACTTGCTTGGAATTTTTGCTAAGTATAAACTATGCCCTGGGAAAACCTAGTAGATGAAACCTTAGTAGAAATTTCCTAAGTTAAGATTCCTACTACTATCATGCTTAGCTTAGCTAGTAGAAAACAAGGGTGGATTATATTCATTCTATGGAATATTTCTAAGTCAAGGACTTGTGTTTTGTTTAATAAAACAACTAAGTGAATGAATCACCTGGGTGGAATGGAAGGAATGGTTTGTGTTGAGAGGTTACACAAGGCCCATTTCTATGGTTTACCTTGTGTATCTCACTTGTGGATGGCCACCCAGGAACAAATAGATTTGAGATGTAAAATGTTGAGAAGCTTCAAGTGCAGCCACTTGGCATTATGGGCTCTGCCTGGATCATATAGGTTGCAATAACTTAGCCAAATGGAAAGTTGGTGGTAGGGGATGATAGGTTGGAACGCGTCCATTCTGGTCTAAGGGAAGGCTTCTGAAAGATCTTGTCTTGGTGAAACCAAGTCTTGTGGGGAAAGTGCACCACCTCTGCAGAGTTAAAAAATCTAAGTACTTAGCCATGTCCCTGGTATAGGACAATTTGAGCATCAAGACATGGAAGCTATCAAGAATCTCCTCATCCAAATTTCTAAGTTAAAAACTTGTGGTTGAACAAGAGTTGAAGGATCACCAATTTCTATTGGGAGATACCTTGGGTGATTTTGTCAAGAAAAAACTTAGTGTTTTCAAATGATAAGGAAAATCTATTTTTAGCAAAGCAAGCCTAAGCTCCACTTATTCAAGTGCATATAGATGATAGACTCCACTATACTACCATAGTATCACTTGCCAATACAATTCAAATGTATTGACCCTTGTGGCTGTAACTTATTATGTTGCAGGTTTGTTTGATGTTAGTGAAGTGTGTTGATTAGGATTACAAGTCTACAACAACATGTTTGCCTGTGGAATTTTGAACATGAAGGACCCCATGCTATAGTTATTTCTGCTGCATTGTAATGAGATAGCCAAATGAGCTATGTAAGATGTAATGAATTATTTTATTCCTGGTTATAAAGTTGTATTATGACCTTTGCTTCTTGATATTACATCTTAACTGTGGATGCTAGCTATTGATCCAGGGACTAGCATTGTAAACACAGGGATCTAACTTATTGAAGGTTTGGACCTCTACAAATCTCAGTATCCATCGGATCCCCGTAAACACAATATGCATGATTACAAATAGATTAGATCTTGATCATGAACAGAGCTCACAAGATCTATACATGAAAGCACAAAGGAGGAGATATAACCATCTAGCTACTACATGGACCCATAGTCCAAGGTGGCGGCTACTCAGATGATCTCCCTCGGCGGTCTTGGAAGAACCAGATCCCCCGATCTAGGGACGGCGGTGGCTCTGAAGGTTTCGTGGAATATTGATCAGGTACTCAGGGTTTCTGCATCGGAGGCTTCTTATAGGCGAAGGGGGAGACCGAGGAGGCGGCCAGGGCCACAAAACCCTAGCCAGGCACGGGCCCACCTATGGTCGCGCCTGGGGGGGTGGCCCCTCTGGCCGGCCCCTCCGTCTCTCCTCTAGACTTCTTGTTCCCCACGAAAAGTAATTGACTTTGTCGTTTGTCCCATCCAATTCAGAGAATATTTCTTTACTAAATTTTCTGAAACCAAAAACAGCAAAAAACAGGCATCTGGCACTGTTGCAACTTGTTAATAGGTTAGTACCAGAAAACATGTAAAAATCACCTCAAAGTGTGGACAAGTAAAGCAAAGTAGATACTAAACAACCATGGAGCATCAAAAATTATAGATACGTTTCCAACGTATCAACATCCCCAAGCTTAACTCCTGGTCGTCCTCGAGTAGGTAAGTGATAAACAAAATAATTTTTGAGGTGACATGCACCCTCACAATGAAGATCCAACCATTTGCAAGCATTGAAAGCTGGGATCAAAGAACTCTAAACATGTGCATTAAAGATGGAGTTCTAACAATAGGACATAGTAACTATGCATGCAACATGAAAGGCTACAAACAAAGATCATGAATAACATGCATTGAAAAACATTTGTTTGTTTCACATATAGAAAACATGGCATAGTGGCATTCAGCTTGTCCCTCATAGAGTAGCAAATACATGCATAAGACACCTTCAAAGTTCACAAGGGTGACTAGAAAGAGATAACACAAGAACAAGTAATATCACAATATGCATCAATCAATAAGCTTTGGAACACTACACATAGGATGACAACTATGCTCTCTTAATGGTGCCTAAAGGTAGAAGGTGGAGACTCAATTATGGTGGAAGAAAGGCCTTTTTGTAAAGGAAGCAGGGATTACAAGTTTCAAAAAGAGCTTTCAAAAATTATGGTACTTGTTAGCTTTCAGCCCTCATTGCCCCTATCATAAGCATCTTGAAGTGGTTAAGGTTAAAGTTGAAAAGCTGGAGTATATGCTTGACAAAGTATAAGTTGGAAATCTCAAGTCCCTTGAATACGAGGGCCACACCTCATGCATACTCAACTTTGGGTCCAGGTAAGTTCTTGTCACTATAAGTATTTGCATATCATTGAGAACCGCCAACGGGGTACCCCTTGCACATGGTACAGGAGCTTTCCCATAACCAAAATGACAAGGCAAACAGACAATGAGCATCTCAGCAATCTTTTTATTTACCATATGCATAGCTTTTTATTGAGGATGCTTCATAGATAGCTCATTATGGTGATGCTGCAAGTTTCCACCATGATTAGGCATGGCTTAGGCTAGCGTCCCAGGCGTTTCTCTAACACAAGATACAAACTCCATGGACTTACAAGTCCCCTATTTATTTCACACCGGTGACATCCATAGACAAAAGAACATAATATCAACTGAGTACAACAAGGTGCAAGTGCAATGTTGAAAACGTTCCCCGTGACAGCACTGTTCTGCTAATTCCAAATTATAAGTGCAAGCATATACAACAAAGTTGTCACAATGGTTCAAGTTTATTAGGGGCAAAGAATAAAGTGTGCCATCAAGTTTGTGAGGGCTTTAATTGTTGGAAATATGCCCTAGAGGCAATCATGTATGATGATATTTCCCATTGTATTCATAAAGATATTAAGTAGTCCTTGTATAAACATCTGATGTGTATCATTGAATATGTGATTCGGTTGTGGAACTATGAATTCATGTTGTTTGTACTAAATATCCTTGGTCATTGAGGTTGTGCTAGACACACAACTTAGATCAATGTGAAAGTTGGCTTGATGACACGGTTCCACTTGTCATGAGCATGGAGATGCTATTCCAACTTACACGGATTCGGCTAAAGAGTTTAGCGAGTCGGATTGACCCATATTGAGGTACAACGAACAAGTTGTCATTTGTATATCTCAATCAATGTAATCCTTAGATCTGAGGTTGTTGCATAGTCCGAGTTGAGGATCACCGACTTAGGTTCTGTCAAACGCTGATCCGTAATTGGGCAGTTATAAAGGCAGGGTTCGGGTCGATTGAGAATCAAGCTGCGTGATGTGAATAACCAAGATGGGATTTTGCCCCTCCACTCGGAGATATATTCTCTGGGCCCTCTCGTGAGATATGATTCGAAAAGCATGGCCATGCACGACTCGGTTAAGTGTTAACTGAGGCGATCGATTAAGAGTTAGTCGGGTGAATCACTTATCTCGGATCGAGAAGAGAATCGGACTATTTAAGGGATGACATATATTCGCCTATAGTCTGACAAGGTATATCGTGAGGCAAAAGGGACTCGGACGTAAGTCGCATTGGAAAAGGCAAGTCGTCATGACTCTTTGGTACTTGGGAGTTGGCACGTTCTGCTAGGAGCCGCTACCGACTGATCGATTAAGAGTCAGACTCCAATCGTGTCCAAGTAGCCATGAGCCTGCGGGGTCACACACTTAAGAGCGGGAGCAAGTTCGGATTGGATCCGAATCTGTAATCTGATTGGGTTGGACCTAAACTAGATTAGGACTGAGTTAGTGAGTTGGACTCACGGTGACTAGTGTTATATGGGCTTTAGTGAATGGGTCGCGCGAGCAGAGCCCATGTTCACTCCCTATATATAGTGGAGCACCTTAACCCGGAAAGGTTAATCGTTGTTCGGTTAGATCATTCCATGTGTTGGAAACCCTAGCTCCACAGTAGTCCAGCCGCCGTAACGAACCTAGCAGTTCGTCGTCGGTGCTCCTCCTTGTACGTGTGGATACCAGCAGAGGTGTTGTGCGATCAGCACCAGTACGATCGGATCGTGAGGACTGCACTGCATCAACTGACGCGCTTCATCAGTAATCCGCAACCGCGCGTCTAGTGGTAAACCTCGTGGCCTTCTACCTCATCTAGATCTTGGGATCACCACGTTAGAGGAAAAAGTTTTGTTTTTTCTCTGCGTGGCCCAACATTAATCACTAAGTTTTCACATAACAACATAGTTTTTAATTGGAAGATAGTATAGGAGTTTATAGTGGACACTTTGGAATAACTTGGTTTCTTGGGAGTTTGAAGCATGAGTAGAACTTACTCATACAAGTGGAGGCTAGCAAAAGACTGGGAGCAACCAACTAACAGAGCAATAATGGCCAAAATCATGCAGTGCAACAAAGCATACTAATCAAAGCAAAGAGTGGTACTACAAGTCAAGGACTAAATGATCATAGAGGCTAATGGTGACTTGTGAGAGTCATAACATGGTGTAAGCATGTGCCAAGTCAACTCAAGCAAAGCATCAAAGGAGAATACCACAATACTATACTTTTGCATGCTAAAACAACGCATAATTTCTTCAAGGCAAACTAAGCAATCCCAATTGTTTGGAACAAGACATGATACAACAATAATCACTAAGCATAATGCTAAAACAACACCTAGCATGTCATGTTAAAGTCTAAGTCACAGTCAATGCAAGCTCCTCTTGCACTTCAAGTAAGAACTTACTACTCCTTTCCAACACCAAGCAAACTTATTTGCAAAACAACACAGCGAGAACGGGGGTCCAAAGCAAACTAAACAAACTAAGCAAAGCAAACGAAAACTAAGACGCTCCAAGAACAACACAACTTTGCAAGAAACAATAAAAACGAAGTGTCTAGACAGACCTGAGCTTTTTATTGATGAAGAAGGGGATGCCTTGGGCATCCCCAAGCTTTGACGCTTGTACCTCTTGGATATTTCTTGGGGTTATACCATGGTGGCATCCCCAAGCTTGAGATTTTGTCCATTCTTCATATCATTGCATCATTCTCTCTCTACACCTGAAATTTTTCCTTTATACAAAACTTCACACAATCTTCATTAGCAACATTAGTGTATTCAAAAGATATTAGACCACTGACAAAGCTTTGGAACAGCAAGGCTTTTTACTAAAAGTACAAGGGTACTGTAGTAACTCCTTCAAAAATTTCAATTTACATGAAGAGAACTCAAAAAGGAATCAATAAGAAGCAAATGCAAATAATGGCAGAAATCTGTCAAAACAGACCAGCAGGAAGAAACCGATTTTTTCGAACATCTTATGTTTCTCAAATAAAAAAGCATTGAATTAACGAAAGTTATCTAACATACTGGGGGATTTATTCGTAAATTTTGAGCTCAATCCGAGTTACAAAGTCTCCTAACGAATTTTTTTGGTGGAGGACAGAAATCTATTTTGGGACAGCAACTCACCAAATCTTACTTCCCTCTCATTAGAGGTCATTCTTGGCACAAAAAGCAAACAAAAAAGATAAGGAGAGATCATTACTAAAGTAATAACTTCCAAGACTCAAGGAAACTCTTGGATTATCTCCCAACAAGTACTTTTCTTTAACGCCTTTAAGTTAGGCACAAGAAGCAAGAAGAATCAAGTATTTTCAAATGAAGAAGCATTAACATCAAATCTTGCTTTCAAAGGAGGATAAAAAAGCAACTTCTGTAACACCCTCAGAATCGGACCTATGCAAGTTTCAGCGATTCCCGCCAACCCGCATAGAAACGATTCAAAGGTGCCCACCAGGAACTTTCGTGCGGGTGGAAAACGAAGTAATAACATTACACAACAGTCCTCGATGGGACCCACAGAACAGATATATATACAACACGACTCCATGAGTCAAGAATACGAATATCATACAAAGATCCAAATCACCTTGAAAAGCGATGGAGCGTCCGACTACGGACAAGATGCAAATGGGGCTAAGAGCCCGAAGAATAACCAATGGCGTCCATAACCCTTGAGCCAAGCGGAAGGGTAACCCGCTAACGACGTCGATCTCAAAACCTTCTTAAACAAAAGGGGTGCCGACAAAGGGCAAAGGAAAAAGAGGAGGCGTCGATCGAGGCCGATGCAGAGGCTAGAATTCGGCGGTCCTCGCCTACAAAGGTATGGTGGACTGAAGCGGCAGCGGCAGCATGCACTGAACAACCTATAGAGAATCGATACAACTGGCGGTTATCAGAGAGGGATAAGAATGACCTATCCGGATCCAACCTAAAGCCAACACCAAACAAACCCATCCTGGCGTTTCCCCCTCGAGACCAAAAGAGGAAGTCAACCGAGGAACTCACACCGTTGGTAGTTTTATTTATTCATTTATTGTTGCAGTAATTACTAGTCAGGTATAGATAATCATCCTGATAAAATAAGCAGTGGGCCATTTTAGTTGACCATTCAGTTGCAACACTTACTAGTCAGATACAATTAGCATGAGATAACCCAAAACCCAGCAGTTGTTGGTACTTTTATTCAGCCATTCCGTTGTAGTTGCAATACTTACTAGTCGGTACAATGGTGCAGCGACACTCAAACAAGCAATTGTGGGCAGTATTATTTAGCCATTCCATTATAGTGAAGCTGATTACTAGTCATTATAAAGTCAAATTTATAGCACTACTTTAGTTATGCTTGTCTATGGTCGAGATCTGTGCTCCAAGTCGTCCATAACCGCGACACGGCTTTGAAAGTTTTACCCGGCGGGTGCACCAATAGCAACACGCTCGATCAACCTCGGAAAAACCAAATCAAAACCAACGAGGCTTTCACGACAAAGCAATCACAGGATTCAGAAATATTTCAGGCCACCCTTGAGTCTTACCATAGCAGTAAGCTAGCTCGAGACGGACTCAAGGTTTGTGGGGCGGTATGGCGGGAACCCAAAACTGGGCTTGTCGATGCCGTAAAGGTCACAATTCCTAAACAAGATGTACTCCTCGCTTTGTAATAAATAGAAGTAGCATGGCATAAGTACAGGATAGTAAATAAAACCTCAAACTAGTTTGTGGCCCCAAGAAATAAGACTGAATCAAGCTCTCGCTCGGGGTCCCATATACCTCCGGTGTGGATAGCGCGATAAATCAAGGAACAGTATCAAGTACTCGGATCTTACGGACACAAGTGGCGTTGAAACCAAATATTTTCTATCACCCACCGATGCCTACCTTACTTCAATTTTAGTTGTTAAACAGGAATTAAAGTGAGCGATAAGTAAAACTATGATCATCTCCTACATCAACATGCGGCAATACATCAACAAGCGTGGCACTTGACGACACTTGACACTTGAGCAAGCGACTGACGCGCAAGTCCAACTATCTACCAAAACAACAGTAATAGGATGTGTCCAAGGCAATATAAGGCTGCGAGGATGTCACGGTACGAAAACTAGAGCATCGCAACACGGATAGCAATAGATCAACAGGAGGAATAAATACTATAAAAGTAAGATAGGTAGAAAGGGGAGATGCTACTTTGAAAAACATTGTCGAAGGTTCAACCGAAGATCGGGGCGAAGCTCACATCAACTCAACGGCCTTATCCGCGAAGAAGCAAAACACTAGAATAAACACCGGATGCAATATTTAATACAACGGCAGAAGATCGGCATGATGCATGTATGATGTATGACATGGCAAAGGTGCAATGCAATTAGGTCATATTAAGCGGAACCGGGGTCCCGACATTTAATTAAACGGTTCAAGTTATTTACCTACCCCGCAAATTAAATGTTGATTAACATGGCAAAAGATAGCACCGGTTTGCTACTCAAATTTAAATGAGGCCAATATGAGACTAGATTTGCCCGCATATGGGCCCCATATTTAATTATATGGTGAATCGGCGTAAGGCCCCCAAACCACACAAATATGCATGCAAGTATGGCAATTCAATATGCAACAAGTTTTATGTTTAGAATTTATAAAAATAGGGGTTCGGATAAGGGTCACACATTAGGGGGTCTCGACGAACTTGGGGTTCCGGGGGTTCGGGGTCGGTCTCAGGGTCCAGGGTTCGACGGGATCGGTCTCGGCAGGAACATTCTCGAACAACGGGGCAGATCTTGTCGCATCCGGGTTCTCGGCGGACTCGTCCGGAAAAGTACTTCGGTGTCGGGGGCGCATCGGATCCCCTCTGGCCGGTGTCGAGCTTGTCGTGGCGAAGATCCTATCGTTGCGCAGATCTTGTCGGGTCCGCACCATCGTGTTGGTATTGGCATCCGGGATGAAGAACTTGGCGTTCCGCGTCGGTGATCTTGGCGTCCTTCAGGTTCGGGTCCTGGCGCTTCGGATCGATCTTCAGGGGTCCGGGAAGGCGACCTTGGCGCTCGGGTTCGGGGTGTCGAGGCTTGGTCTTCGGGGTTCATGAGGCGGACTTGGCGTCCGAGGGTTCCTCCGAATCCGTGGCGCGTCCGTGTGGAAGTACTTGATGCTCCGTGACGGAGTCCCCGGAGTTCGGTACCGACGGCGTCTTGTCTTGATCTTCGGTGACTTACTTGTCTGATTGTAGATTTGTACACCCACATGTCTTAATCATCTCGCCGGGAGATTTTAGCCGAGATCGCATCATCACGCCACACCATCTTGTCAACCATCGTGCGGCACCTTCTTAACGCCAAGGAAAAACATACACAGCAGCCTGGCAGGAAAGCATCAGTGTACTGCAGGTATTGGTACCGAACAGGATGCCAAGGAACACAAAACAGGACATGGGCTTGGGCACGCGCGACGCTGCAGACGGAGGTGGCGGCTGCCGGAAGCGGACGAGGCCGACGCAGGCCGGGATGGCGCTACCGACGCGGGACAGCGGAGGTCGGCGAGAGGACGGTGAGGCCGGCCGGAAGGAGGCGACGGGGGCGCGCCGGAGAGGGGAGGCGGGGCGGAGCGGAGGATGGAGGCAGAGCTCGGGGCCGGGCTGGAAGGAGAGGAGGCCTTGGCGGCGTGGCGGCGTTGGAAAGGAAGCGTCAGCGTCGAGGCCAGCCAGCGAGACGGAGGAGGAGGGCCAGGGCGCTCGGCTGGCAACCAGGCGCGGAGCGGCGGCAGGCGAGGCGGCAGGCGTTGAGAGGCGGAGGCTCGGCGGCAGCCGGAGAGGAAAGGAGTAAGGAGGGAAGGGCTGGAGAGGGGCAGCGAGCGGCGGGAGGAGATCGTCGGGCTCGGGAGGGAGAAACTTGGGAAGGAGCAGGGGCGGGGCAGCAGGTGGGTCTGGGTGGCCAGGGGTGGTGTGTGTCGGTGGTGGGAGGCGTGCGTGCGAGAGGTGTCTTGGGGTGGGGTGGGCGTGGCGTGTGGGTAGTCTTTGGGTGGGGTGGTAGTTGGGCTGGGAGTGGTTTTGTGGGGAGAGAGGAGAGAGAGGGGGTGGACCAAGTGGCGGATGGGGATTGGGTAGAGGGGAGAGGGTGAGGTGGGCGTGGGACTGGTCCGTGAGGTGGCCGAGGGTGTGGGTAGATAGGTTGGTAGAAAAGTGCAGGGTGGACCGTTTATTTCTGGGGTGGTCGATTCGACGGCCCGTTCGACTGCCCCACTAAAAATAATATAATATTTTATTTGTTTTAAAAGCACCGTTTGCAAATCCGATAGTAGACAAACAAAAATAATCCGGAGGCCCGGGGTTTTTGCGTGAGATTTAAGATGGGGCGTTTAGAAAACTAATTAGGTTTTTCCGAAAATAGTTTGATGCAAGCAAATGCAAGATGATGACGATGCTCAAATGCAATGTGGCATGATGACATGAGCATGCGGTCATGATGATGCAATGCACAAATCAACGCGATTTTCTAGTAGTGGCTTTGCGGGATGCCACAACTTCTCTCTCCTCATAGGGAAGTTTTCAATACCTTTCTTGAATGGAAAATGATATTTGATGGTGCCTTCTTTCATATCAATGATGGCACCAACTATTCTAAGAAAAGGTCTTCCCAAAGTGATAGGACAAGAAGCATTGTATTCAACATCCAAAACATAGAAATCCACAGGGACATAAGCATTATTAACCATAATAAGAACATCATTAACACTCCCCATGAGTTTCTTCTTAGCATTATCATTGAGTGAGAAATCCAAATAACAATCTTCTAATGGTGGCAAATCAAGTATTTCATAAATCTTCCTAGGCATAATAGAGACACTAGAACCAAGATCACATGAAGCTTTGAGATCAAAGTCATTCACTTGCATATTAATAATGGGATCCCAACTATATTCTACTTTCCTAGGAATAGAAGCTTTGCGTTTTAGCTTCTCTTCCTTAATCTTAACAAGAGCATCTATAATATGTTTAGTGAAAGAAACATGCATATCACTAGCATCAGGACTTCTAGCAAGATTTTGCAAGGACATTATCACTTCAGAAATATTGCAACCATCAATATCAAAGTCAAACTTAGCATCACTAGTAGTAGGCTCACTAGGCTTAGGCATAGTAGGAGGAGGAATAGGGGCTACTTGTGGTTTAGTGGTGATAGTGCACACACTATTATTTCTATCAATTTCAGATTCCTTTTCCCACCTAGCATGAAGTTGAGCTAACAACCTAACATTTTCATCAATAGTAACTTGTATGGCATGAGCAGTAGCAAATGTGTTTTCCATAGTTTCAGGTTTAGCAGCCATTTTATTAACCAAGGAAGATTGAGCTTCAGACAAAGAGGATGTATTTTTCTCAATAGTTAAAAGCTTTTCCTCTATAGTCTTATTGAAAGTGGTTTGTTTACTAATAAAGTCCTTGAGCATGACTTCAAGTTCAGAGGGGGCACTTCTAGCATTATTGTAAGAGCTTCCATAGGAATTGCCATTATTAGGAGGATAAGGCCTATAATTGTTGTGGCTACCAAAATTGTTCCTATATGCATTGTTGTTAAATTGTTGTTTCTAATGAAGTTCACATCAACTTGCTCTTCTTGAGCAACCAAAGAGGCTAAGGGCACACTATTAGGATCTAGAGGAGCTTTCCCATTAACAAGCATAGCCATAATAACATCAATCTTTTCACTCAAAGAGGAAGTTTACTCAACAGAATTTACCTTCTTACCATGTAGAGCTCTCTCAACATGCCATTCAGAGTAGTTAACCATCATATTATCAAGGAGCCTTGTTGCAGCACGCAAAGTGAGCCCCATAAAAGTACCTCCAGTAGCTGAACCCAAAAGGTTTCCCGAGGAGAAGTTTAAACCTGCATAAAAAGTCTGGATAATCATTCAAGCAGTGAGTCCATGAGTAGGGCAATTCTTAACCAAAGAGTTCATTCTTTCCCAAGCTGGAGCAACATGTTCACTATCAAGTTGTTTAAATTTCATAATGTCACTTCTCATAGATATAATCTTAGAAGGAGGATAGTACTTTCCAATAAAAGCATCTTTGCACTTAGTCCACGAATCAATACTATTTTTAGGCAAAGAAAGTAACCATTCTTTAGCTTTTCCCCTCAAGGAGAAAGGAAAAAAGCTTGAGCTTAATAATATCTCCATCTACATCCTTATACTTTTGCATCTCACAAAGTTCAACAAAGATATTAAGATGGGCATCAGGATCATCAGAACCAGCACTAGAAAATTGCTCTATCATCACAAGATTCAACAAAGCAGGCTTAATTTCATAAAAGCTAGCATCAGAAGCAGGTGGAGCAATAGGAGTGCTAAGGAAATCATTGTTTTTGGTGCTAGTGAAGTCACACAACTTGGTGTTCTCAGCGGAATTCATTTTGGCAAAGGTGGGCAAGCCAAAAACAGCAGCAGCTAGAGCAGGAACTATTTTTTGTGTTTTTGAATAAGGCAAGCAAACCAAACTAGACTAATTTTTTTTTTGAAAAGAGGCAAGCAAAACCGAACAAAAGAAACAAAGCAAACTAAAAACAAAGTAAAGAGAAAGGAAGTGAAGGACTCCCCTAGTGAAGACGTCCTTAGCCTCCCCGGCAATGGTGCTAGAAAAAGCTTAATGGCGCCGAGCACTTGTCGTGAGACGCTTCGTTGGAAACCCCAAGAGCAAGGTATGAAGCAGCACATCAGCAAGTTTCCCTCAGTAAGAAACCAAGGTTATCGAACTAGTAGGAGGAAGGAAACGTTACACAGGTGTTGCTAGCAACACGGATACCTGCACAACACAAACTCAAGACTTTGCCCCAACGAATCAGTGAGGTTGTCAAGCTCACCGGTTTGCTGTAACAAAGGATTAAACGTATGGTGTGGAAGGTAATGGTGGTTTGCAGCAAGTAAACAGTAACAGTGGAAGATGTATCAATGGTAAAGATTGTACCGAGGTCCATAGTTCACTAGAGGTGCTCTCCTTAAATAAACAACATGGCATGAAGGGTAAACAAATTACAGCGGGGCAATTGACAGGAACTGAGCAAGGCATAACAATGCAATTACTAGTCAGAAAGATCCCATGAGGTTGATTGGGCAATACACCAATATACATAGATCGCCATCCAATTGCATCTATGACTAGAAGTCCACCTTCAGGTTATCATCCGAACCCCCTCCAGTATTAAGTTGCAAGCAACAGACATCTGCTTTAAGCAAAGTGTGTAAGGTAAACAGTCCACATGTTCCATGAACAAGAGACCTTTGTTTTCTCCCTAGTATCAACAGCACATCTACAACTGAAGAGATTATTGTCACTTCCCTTGGAAACTAGAGGCATGAACCCACTATCGAGCATAAATACCCCCTCTTGGAGTCACTAGCAACTACTTGGCCAAGATAACCACTAGCAACGGAGAGCATGCAAGATCACAAACAACACAGACATGATAGAATCATAAAGACAAAACCATTAATCAAACTAACATAATAATCTCAATATCCAGCGGATCCCCGCAAACACAACATGCATGATTACAAATAGATTAGATCTTGATCATGAATGGATCTCACAAGATCTATACATGAAAGCACAAATGAGGAGATACAACCAGCTAGATACTACATGGACCCATAGTCCAAGGTGGAACTACTCACACATCATATCGGAGAGAAGGCCTCCAGGATGATCTATCCTCCGGCAGGGTACCGGGAAGAACTTCAGATCCCCTGATCTAGGGACAACAGTGGTGGCGGATACAGAAGGTTTCGTGGAATATTGATCGGGTACTCAGGGTTTCTGCATCGGGGTATTCTTATAGGCGAAGGGGGAGACCGAGGAGGCAGCCAGGGCCACCAAACCCTAGCCAGGCGTGAGCCCACCTATGGTCGCGCCTAGGGGGGTGGCCCTGAAGGGTTTCACAGCATAGTAAATCAAAATTTTCTACGGATGCGAACGGGAAAAGCCAAGATCTAATCTAGGAGATGCAAACAACAAGGGGGGAATAGATGAGATCTTCATACCCTTGAAGATTCGTGACAATGAACTTTCAACAACGTGGTTGATGTAGTCGTATCGCTTCTCCTCCTCGATCCGATCCGATCTAACACCGCAAGTGGCGATGCCTCCAGAGATGCACACGTGCACCTCGACGCCTCCTCCTTCCTCGGTCCTGCAAGTGGGGTGGAGAGATAGGTTGGATCTACAACACGCAGTGGTGCAAGCGGTGGAGAGTTTCAAGCAGGCTTCGCCGCCAGCGTGGGAGGGAGAGAGAGGAGAAGCAGGCTGGGGCTTGAGGAGGAGGTGTGTGGAGGGTGCGCCCAGCCCTCTTTATATAGAGGGGGCGGTTGGCCCTTGCCCCTCCCCCAAGCCCTAGGGCCGGTGGCCAAGGAGGGAGGAGTGGGGGGGAAGTCCCCCCCTTCTAGAAGCTCCCCTAGGGTTTCCCCTAGGGCTTGGCCGGCTGGGCCTATGGGGCCTTGTGCCCTGTCCCAATGCGGCCAGGGCACTCCCTCGTAGGCCCACGCCCCCTCCCGACAAGTGGGGCCACGTAGGTCCCACTCCGGAAGGTTCTAGAAGCTTCCGGTACAAATACCGAACAACCCGAAACAATTCCAAACTCCAAAATCTGCTTTGCCTTATATGAATCTTATTCTCTGGACCATTCCGAACCTCTCGTGACGTCCTGGATCTCATCCGAGACTCCAAACAGAAACTCATAATCCAATTATCCAATCTATCCTAGCGTCGAGACACGTTAAGTGTGTGACCCTTCGGGTTCGAGAATATGCAGACATGATCTTCTATCAATAATCAACAGCGGGGTCTGGAAACCCATATTGACTCCCAGATACTCATCGATGATCATATCGGATGAACCACGATGTCAGGATTCAATCAATCCCATATATATATTCCCTTCGTCGCGCGATATTTTACTTGCCCGAGATTCGATCGTCGGTACCGACATACCTAGTTCAATCTCGTTCAGTGTCACATCCCAAGATTTTCCAAATCTTGTAATGTGAAAAATAAATAAATAAAATAAATAATTGTTGAAATTTAGGGTGAGAAGAAACTTTTTGATTCCAATTGGAAACATCAAAACCTATTTTGATCAAATAAAAATCCTAAAGAGATTTAAAAAGATAAACAAATAATAAATAAAGTTATAATAGTTGGAGACACTATTTTGGATCTTTTAATAAAAAGATATGGTTTTCAAAAGCAAAGGTAGAAATATAAATAAGGACTATTTTAAAGGGCCAAATTAAATCTTGGCTAAACATATGAAATGAAATATTTCTATTTGATAAAAAGAGTAAAGGATTATTTGAATAAAATAATAGGGATTTATTATACCCAATTAGATTTGAGTAAAGGCCTTTACATTTTAAAATAAACATTAAAAACTTATTAAAGTGTTTTATAATTTCAACTAAAACCTACTGAAAAGGTTTTGGAAAAATTTAGAAAGTCAAATAGAGTTTTTAAACATATTTGAATTCTATTTTGAATTAAAGACTAAAGTCTATTTTAATTTTTTTTAAAATAATAAACTCTAAAAATAATTGTTCTATTTTGGACTTTGAAATATGTTGATAAACAGAATTAAAATTCACCCAAATTTTGGTGGTGATTTGAATTCAAATGGAGATTGAAAAATATTATTAAATCTTATTTAATTAATACCAGAACCTATTTTTAAAATAATTAAAAGACCCTAAAAAGAATAAATATATTATTCTAAATTTGACTTTGGAATGTGTTATTAATCAAGATATCAATCTACAAATTTTGGTTGAGGTTTGAAATCAAATTGATGTTTGAAATAATTAAACAAAACAAAACAGTTAATAGAATTAGAAAAGGAAAACAATCAAACAAAAAATGAAAAGGAGCAGCCTAAGCTCAGCCCAGCAGCCACCTCTCCCTCTCTTCCCCGAAATGTTTTTCCTCACCGCAGACAGAACCCGCAAAGACACTGACGACTTGGACCCACCCTTCCTCTCTCCCTCTTGCTGACAACGCAGCCCACGCCACGTCACCGTCTTCCTCACTCTCCCGCTAACCTCGACGGCCGTTTCTGCCAAATGAATGTTGGCGTAATATGCAGTAACGCCGCGATTAAACAGCCCCGCGATCATGCATACTAAATCGCATGCGCCCCCTCTCTCTTTCCCCTCACTCGCCCGATCCTCCACGCCCCCAGGCTACCCTGATTTCGGCTTAGACCACCGCTGCCTCCGACGTGTCCCCTGTCAAATTCCGGCAAGCCCCGACCCTCTCCTACCTCCTAGGTCACACCAGCTTGATCCCCATCATCTCACGCACCTGCCCGTGGTTTCGTCACCACGCATGCCCCATGCCTCGCCTCGCCGTCTGAAGCGCCACCGACGGCGAGATCAACTCCGATGAGCTCTCCGGTAATCCCCACCGCCTCTCTGGTTGACACTAGCATACTCTCCTCTCTCGCGCGTGTCTAACGCACCCTTTGTTTTACATTGGCATGCCTTGTAGCCTCGTCCCCGACAACGGCCGAGCGAACCCGACGCCAGGCAGACCTCCGGCGAGCGATTGCCGTCACCACCGTGCGCCCCTCGACGAGCTACCACCACCTTGAGAATCACCAAGACCACGCGAACCTGGTGAGCCATTCCCCTTCCTCCCTTGCTTCAGTAGTCGACGCCGTATCCAGCTGGCCGCCACATGTGCCATGCCGCCACTTGATGGTTGGTTGACCATCAGCCGTAGGATGCAGATCCAACGCACACGAAAGAACATTAAGCGAAGGGGTATGCTTGCTCCTGCGCCGCACGATATGTTTAGATCTAACGCACCGTGTAGGCCGATCCGCGCGAAGCGGTATAGACGAATCGTAACGTGACGCATGGCCAGTGTGTTATTTTAAAAACAGAATTTGATCTATTGTATTAGTAAACTTGCAAAATTCATAACTTTCAAACCACACGTCCAAATTTTACAAATTTTATATCAATGGATTCATCAAAACAAGTACTTTCTTACCATGCACTTTGTTTAGTAAAATGTTTCTGTTAAATTGATTGTTTTTGCAGAAACATATGTAGGCATATTTAGAATATAAAATTTGTTTTAAAATGATTTTTGAGATAAAACCTTTGGCAAATGGTTTGTTTTGAACCTACTGACCATAGAAATTAATGTGTGGTTTCAAAAATATATTTGGTGAAGCAAAAGAATAAACCTTTGATTTAAACCATTTCTAGTCAAATAAAAATATTGTTTATTTGTTAAAAATGCTTTTTAGAGAAAACCTTTGGGAAATGTTTTGATTTAAACTCTCTGACCCCAAGCACCAAGTTTTAGGATCTAAAAATGTATTTGGTGAACCCTATAAAGATTGCTACTTTGATAAAGGCATTTTCAACTACATAAAATAATGATTTGATTTAAAAATGGTTTATAGGTAAAATCTTTTGCAAATAGTTTTGCCACTTTATAAAATGTCCAATAAGTGTTTTAGAATGTTTATAACCAATTATAAACCACTTTTGTAAATAAAACAAAGTTTGGCATGCTTGCATGCATTGTTTGGTTTCTATTATTTTATGTGATGTTGCTTGAATGGTAGATTGAAATATTGCTTGCTTGATTGAATTGTAGTGATTTGAAGAGTGTGAATATTGCAAAGATCAAGGAGTGAACTTATATTCTCTACCAAAAAGGCAAGTGATGCTTCATACTTTTGTCCCATTATTTTCACTATGCATTAGTGATATTTCTAAGTAGGACTTGCATGGAATTTTTGCTAAGTATAAACTATGCCATGGGAAATCCTAGTAGATGAAACCTTAGTAGAAATTTCCTAAGTTTCCTACTACTATCATGCTTAGCTTAGCTAGTACAAAAAAAGGGTGGAATATATACATGCTATGGAATATTTCTAAGTCAAGGACTTGTGTTTTTGTTTAATAAAACAACTAAGTGAATGAATCACCTGGGTGGAATGGAAGGAATGGTTTGTGTTGAGTGGTTCAAAAGGCCCATTTCTATGGTTTACCTTGTGTATCTCACTTGTGGATGGCCACCTAGGAACAAAGAGGTTTGAGATGTCAAATGTTGAGAAGCTTCAAGTGCAGCCACTTGGCATTATGGGCTCTGCCTAGATCATATAGGTTGTAATAACTTAGCCAAATGGAAATTTTGTGGTAGGGGATTGATAGGTTGGAGCGCATCCATTCTGGTCTAAGGGAAGGCTTCTGCAATATCTTGTCTTAGTGAAACCAAGTCTTGTGGGGAAAGTGCACCACCTCTGCAGAGTGTAAAATCTAAGTACTTAGCCATGTCCCTCGCAAAGGACAATTTGAGCATCAAGACATGGAAGCTATCAAGAATCTCCTCATCCCAATTTCTAAGTTAAAATCTTGTGGTTGAACAAGGGTTAAAGGATCACCAATTTCTATTGGGAGATTCCTTGGGTGATTTTGTCAAGCAAAACTTAGTGTTTTCAAATGATAAGGAAAATCTATTTTGAGCAAAGCAAGCCTAAACTCCACTTATCCAGATGCATATAGATGATAGACTCCACTATATTACCACAGTATCACTTGCCAATACAATTCAAATGTATTGACCCTTGTGGCTGTAACTTATTATATTGCAGGTTTGTTTGGTGTTAGTGAAGTGTGTTGATTAGTATTACAAGTCTACAACCAACATGTTTGCCTGTGGCACTTTGAAGATGAAGGACCCCATGCTATTGTTATATTCTGCTGCATTGTAATGTGATAGCCAAATGAGCTATGTAAGATGTAATAAATTATTTTATTCCTGGTTATAAAGTTGTATTGTGACCTTTGTTTCTTGATATTACATCTTAACTGTGGATGCTAGCTATTGATCCAGGGACTAGCATTGTAAACACAGGGATATCTACCTTATTAAAGGTTGGGAACCTTACATTCACAGCAAGTACTTTACTCGTTCTGTAATCCGATATCACTTTGTGATTAACTCCTTAACCATGTGCTTGCAAGCGGTGTTGATATCGATTACCGAGTGGGCCCGAAGTATATCTCTCCGACTTGGGAGGGACAAAACCCATCTCGATACATACAACCCAACAGGTACTTTTCGATCACCTGAGAGACACCTTTATGATCACCCTCTCATAGGATGACGTTTGATGACCTCAAAGCTTTCTTCCGATACCAGGGAGTTGCATTATCTCATGGTCTAAGGAATACAATATTTGACATAGGAAAAGCTTCGCAAAGATGAACACGATGACACGATCTAATTGCTCTGCTTAATTTTTGGGCCCATCATATCATTCTCCCAATGATATGATCTCATTATTAATCGACAACTCATGTCTATGGTTAGGAAACCTTACCCATCATTAATCAATGAGCTAGTCCATAGAGGCGTACTAGGGACACGGTGTTGTTCACAAACCACATGAGTATTAAAGTTTCCGCTTAATACAATTCTAGCATGGAATATAAACTTTATCATGAACAAGAATTATAATAATAACATCTTTATTATTGCCTCTAGGGCATAATTCCAACAGTCTCCCACTTGCACTAGAGTCAATAATCTAGTTTACATCTGGCAACAATCTAACACCCATGGCACTAAGGTGCTGATCATGTTTTGCTCGTGGAAGAGGTTTAGTCAATGGATCTGCGACATTCAGATCTGTATGTACTTTGCTAATCTTTAGATCTCCATCATTTATATAATCTCGGATTATATGAAACTTGCGGTTGATATGCTTGGTCTTTGGATGATATCTTGGTTCCTTAGCCAGTGCTATGGTGCCAGTGTTGTCACACAATATCTCCAGCGGGTCCAAGGCACTTGGAACCACACCAAGATCAGTGATGAAGTTCCTGATCCAAACTCCTTCACTAGACGCTTCTACTGTAGATCTCGCGATCACGCTTTGCTTGCAGCTTCTCCAGCTCACAGCTCCTCCATTCAAAATATAAACGTATCCTGTCTGAGATTTAGAATCATCCTTGTCGGTGTCGAAACTAGCGTCGACGTAACCCTTTACGACGAGCTGTTCATCACCTCCATAGACTAAGAACATTTCTTTAGTTCTATTTAAATACTTTAGGATGTTCTTCACGGCTGTCAAAGGTTCCACTCGGATCACTTTGGTATCTCGTCAAACTAAGAGCATTGGACACATCCGGTCTAGTACACAACATGGCATACATGATAGAACCTATGGCAGAGGCATAAGGCACTTTGCTCATAGCTTCTCTATCATTTACCGTAGCTGGACATTGAGCCCTGCTCAATATCTTACCTGACAACATAGGCACTGAACCTTTCTTTGCCTTATCCATTCTGAACCTTTTCAACTTTGTCTAGGTATGTACTTTGGCTTAAAGCTATCAGCGTCTTTGTCTATCTCTATAGATTTTGATGCCCAATATATAAGCAGCTTCCCCTAGGTCTTTCATTGAAAAACATTTGTTCAAATAACTCTTCACATCGTTAAGCATGTCAATGTCATTTCCAATAATCAATATGTCATCCACATATAGTACCAGAAATTTCACTGAGCTCCCACTCACTTTCTTGTAGATACAAGCTTCGTAGCAATTTGGAACAAATCCAAAGCTCTTGATCACTTGATCAAAACGAAGGTTCCAACTCCGAGATGCTTGCTTTAGTCCATAAATAGAACGCTGAAGTTTGCACACTTTATCAGCATCCTTAGGATCGATAAAACCTTCGGGTTGCATCATATACAACTCTTCATCAATGTTTCCATTGAGGAACGCAGTCTTGACATCCATCTGCCATATTTCATAATCATGAAACGCAGCAATTGCTAATAAAATCCGAATGGACTTAAACATCGCTACAGGAGAGAAAGTCTCATCGTAGTCAACACCTTGAACTTGTCGAAAACCTTTTGCGACAAGTCATGCTTTATAGACAGTAGCATTACCATCCGCGTCTGTTTCCTTCTTGAAAATCCATTTGCACTCAACGGCCTTTCGGTCGCTAGGAGGGTCCACCAAAGTCCATGTTGGAGATATGCCCAAGAGGCAATAATAAAGTGGTTATTATCATATATTCATACTTATGATAAATATTTACATACCATGCTATAATTGTATTAACCGAAAACATTAATACTTGTGTGATTTGTAAACATAAAGGGTCCCTAGTAAAGCCTCTTGTTAAACTAGCTTGTTGGTTAATAAATGATCATGGTTTCCTGATCATGAACATAGAGATGTTATTAACAACAGGGTCATATCATTAGGAGAATGATGTGAAGGACATACTCCTATAGTTAAGCATAGCATAAAGATCAATTCATTTAAATATAGTTCATTTGCTATAAGCTTTCTGATACATAGTGACCTAATTCCTTTGACCATGAGATCATGTTAATCACCATCACCAGAAGGATGCTTTGATGACATCAAACACCACACCGTAACTGGGTGGCTATAAATGTGGCATTGAGTGTTCGGAAAGTATGGGTTGAGGCACATGGATCAAGAGTGGGATTTGTCCATCCTTATGACGGATAGATATACTCTGGGCCCTCTCAGTGGAATGTCATCCAATTATCTTGCAAGCATGTGGCTGGCTCACAAGGGATCACATATCACGCGAACAAGAAAAGAGTACTTATCGAGGTTTAACTAGGTATGCAGAGATACCGACGATCAAAACCTCGGATAAGTAAACTATCGTGAGACAAAGGGAAATTGGTATCGTATGTAAGTGGTTCATTTGATCGCAAAGTAATCATAGAAATATGTGGGAGCCATATGAATTTCCAGATTCCTCTATTGGTTATTGATCGGGGAAGTGTCTCGATCATGTCCGCATAATTCACGAACCGTAGGGAGACACACTTAAGGATTCAATGTTGTTGAGTAGTTATGGAATGATGAGTAAGAGACTGAATGTTGTTAGGAGTCTCGGATGGGATCCAGGATATCATGAGGAGATCCGGAATGGTCCGGAGAATAAGATTCATATAAGGAAAGTCCTGTTTCGGAGTTGGGGAATGATTCCGGTGTTTTCATCGGGAATGTTCTAGAAGGGTCCTAAGATCCAAGATTCTAGGGAAGGGTACATGAATGTGTCATAACAAGTTGGAATGATTGCATCATGTACTAGGTATCATGGCTGGGAAAAATAAAGGGATAAATCAAATCCTAGTTTGAAAAGTCAAAACGCCAATTTGAAAAGTCAAACGGCAGTTTTGCTTGGTGGAGGGAGAGTAGGAAACTTACTTGGGGAGGAAGTCCCACTCCCTCACCCGCCGGCCAAGGAGGAGGAGTTGGAGGAGGACTCCCTCCTCTTAGCCGCCTCCCTCCCACCTATAAAAGAAGGGGTAGGGGTGCCCCCTCTTCCCTACACCCAACTCACCTCAAACCCTAGCCCCAAGCCGCCGGCCTCCTCCCAAGTCTCCGCCACCTAGGGTCCTCCCAAGTCGCCGACTAGGGTTTCCCCAAACCCTAGCCGCCGGCTACACCTCTCCCCTTGGTTCCTCTAAACCCTAGAACACCAAGGCCTCTCTCATAGTCCACCATACTCGCTCTGGCTTAAGGCGAAGCCCTGCGAGATCTTCCTCTACTTAGGTACCTGCATCACTGTCAGGCCGGAATCACGAGGAGAGTGCTACTACCTCCACGCTCACTGGAACAAGGAGAGGAAGGTCTTCATCAAGTACCGAACGTGTGACCGATTAAGCCACGAACGCTGGGATACTTGGGAAGGATCGTCTACGCGATCTTGAGATCGGAAGTGTACGACTACATCATCCACGAGAATCTGCTCTCGTTAACCACTTTGGATCTTCGAGGGTTAGTATTCTATCGACTCGTTGCTACAATCTAGTACATAGATCTTGGCTTGATCATAGATTAGATCTTTATTGTGTGTTCATGCAGTAGAAATTTTTTGTTTTCCATGCTACGAACCCCAACAGTCCATACTTGGTTTTCGCTCATGGATCCCAATTCGAATTTCATGGACTCTAGCCATTTCTCAGAGTCTGGGCTCATCATTGCTTCCTCATAGTTCGCAGGTTCATTGTTGTCTACTAACTAGACAGTTAAGACAGGGTTGCCGTACCACTCAGGAGGGGCACGCGACCTTGTCGACCTGCGAAGTTCAGTAGTAGCATCGTCCGAAGCTTCATGATCCTTGTCATTAGCTTCCTCTATTGTTGGTGCAGACGGCACTGGAACAATTTCAGGTGTTGCGCTACTCTCCAACTCAAGAGAAGGTTCAACAACCTCGTCTAGCTCTACTTTCCTCCCACTCACTTCTTTCGAGAGAAACTCCTTCTCAAGAAAGGATCCGTTCTTTGCGACAAACACTTTGCCTTCGGATCTGTGATAGAAGGTATACCCAATCGTTTCCTTAGGGTATCCTATGAAGACACATTTCTCCGCTTTGGGTTCGAGCTTATCCAGCATCAACTTCTTGACGTAAGCTTCGCATCCCCAAACCTTAAGAAACGACAACTTAGGTTTAGCACCAAACCACAGTTCATACGGTGTCGTCTCAACGGATTTAGATGGTGCCCTATTTAAAGTGAATGCAGCGGTTTCTAATGCATAACCCCAAAATGATAACGGCAAATCTGTAAGAAACATCATTGATCGCACCATATCTAATAGAGTTCGATTCCGACGTTCAGACACACCATTACGCTATGGTGTTCCGGGTGGCGTGAGTTGCGAAATGATTCCGCTTGCTTTAAGATGCGTGAGAAAATCATAACTCAAATATTCACCTCCACGATCGGATCGTAGAAACTTAATTTTTCTGTTACGATGGTTTTCCACTTCATTCTGAAATTCTTTGAACTTTTCAAATGTTTCAAATTTATGTTTCATTAAATAGATATACCCATATCTACTTAAGTCATCAGTAAAAGTGAGAAAGTAGCGATATCCACCGCGCGTCGAAACACTCATCGGTCCGCATACATCGGTATGTATGATTTCCAACAAGTCCGTTGCTCGCTCCATCATTCCGGCGAACGAGGTTTTGATCATCTTGCCCATGAGGCATGGCTCGCATGTGTCAAATGATTCAAAATCAAGAGACTCCAAAAGTCCATCAGAATGGCGTTTCTTCATGTGTTTTACACCAATATGACCTAGACGACAGTGCCACAAATAAGTAGTATTATCACTATCTACCTTGCATCTCTTAGCCTCAATGTTATGGATGTGTGTTTCATCCCTTTCGAGATTCAGAAGAAATAAACCATTCACAGCAGGTGCATGACCATAAAAGATGTTACTCATATAAATAGAACAACCATTATTCTCAGATTTAAATGAATAACCGTCTTGCAATAAACACGATCCAGATATGATGTTCATGCTCAACGCAGACACATAATAACATTTAATAAGGTTTAAAACTAATCCCGAAGGTAAAACTAAGGAGAGCGTGCCGACGGCCATCACATCAACTCTTGATCCGTTGCCAACGCGCATCGTCACCTCATCCCTCGCTAGCCGCCGTTTATTCCGTAGCTCCTATTTCAAGTTACAAATATTAGCAACTGAACCTGTATCAAATACCCAGGCACTACAACAAGGGCTAGTAAGGAAAACATCAATAACATGTTGAAAGGATCGTATGGGCACCTAGAGGGGGGTGAATAGGTGCTACTTCAAATTTTCTTCTTTTTCAAATTAAGGTTTGACAATAAGGTAAATTCTCTAGATAATGCAACTATGGTGAATTTACCTATATGACAAATATGCAAGAGCTACCACAACACAAAGTAGTAACAAGTAAGTAAGGTGCGGTAAAGGATAGAGGTAACCGAAAAGTGGACGCGGAGACACAAGGATTTGTTTCCGTAGTTCCTTCCTTTTGAGGGAAGTACGTCTACGTTTGGAGAGGGGTGGTTTCAAACCACCAACGCCACGAGAGGCCTCCTTGTTCTCCGATGAATCTCACCCCAACGGATCGATTCACCTTCCACTATATCGGCAACCTTCAAGGTGGAAGCCGCACTGTTACAAGTTTGGGGCACACATCCACAACTTAATCGGGCTCCCAAATACAAGCAAGCTGTCAAAGCAATCAAAGACAAGCTTGTAAGAACAAAAACAAGAGCTAGGGTTTCCAACAAAACACTAGAGCAAAGGGGCCCTCAATGAAATGAGGGGATAAAGATCTCTTTGGTGAAGTAGTAGATCGGGCTTCCTTCGATTCCCCAAAGATCAAGGACTTTGGGTGGTTGGATGAGGAGATCTTGAGAATTTGAGTGTCTCCAATGGACTCCAATGGTGGGCAATGACTTTAATGTGCTGAGAAATTTTTCCCAAGGTAGGTGGAGGGTATTTATACCCTCCTCAAATATATGGTTGGAGCATTTAATGACCGGTAGTACCGGTACTCAAGCGGTAGTACCGCTTGCATGCGTTACTACCGGTCCAGTACCGGACCAGGTACCGGAGGTGACTCTGTTCTTCAGTCTTTGGGCGGTACGCCCTTGCGGTACTACCCCCAAGAAGTAGTACCGGAGGTAGGAAGCGGTACTACCGGTCCCAAGTACCGCTTTGGTACGACCAAAACGGAGAGGGTGGGTGCTAGTCAAGATGCCATGATCTTGACGAGCTGACGACCGCCTCAAGCGGTAGTACCGCAGGTATAGCGGTACTACCGGTTGGACCCAGTGCCGCTTCATGGTACCGGTACCGACTAGTACGCACCCTTCTCTTTGATCAGTGCCAACCGCATCGGGACCGGTAGTACAGGTCAAGCGGTAGTACTGCTGCATCCGTACTACCGGTTGACACGAAGTTTTGCAAGGGAAATGTTATGCCATAACTTGTGCCTCCTTTTATCAATCCTGTGATAAACTTAGTACACAGTTAAATCGATAAGTGTATTGTTATCAAACATCAAAATCAGAGGGATAGAAAAATGCTCTTTCAATCTCCCCTTTTTTGGTGTTTGATGACAATACACTTTTGCAGGATGATTTTAACAATAGGAAAATGATATTTGTAAAATAGAGAAGAGACTCCCCCTAGATGTGTAGAGACAAACCTCCCCCTCTATTTTACAAACCCAACATGGGTACACAAGTATGGATACTAGCATTTGAAAACATACCTTTGCACAAAACATGTGATGAGGAATATATAGACAATATATATTGCATAACATCACAAGATGGATCCAAAGAAATAAACCACATAGTCGCATAAGATGGATCCAACCACATAGTTTCACACGACATAAACCACATAGTCTCACACGACATAAACACATAGTCTCACACATAAAATAGAGAGAAATCGAAGTTCACAAGCAATAAAAGGATCAAAGAGAAGAACGAGCTTGTGACTTCCCATGCAACACCCGTGCCTAAAGTGCAACTTCTCCCCCTTTGGGATCAAGACGCCAAAAAGGGACAAGTGCAGAGCTACTGCATCCTCATCCTCATCCTCATCCTCATACTCATCCTCCTCATCCTCAAGGTCCTCCTCATCCTCATACGTAGGTGGGGCGCGGTGCGAGGAAGAGACATCATCGTCCCAACGGCTGTGCTGAGAAATCCACTGATCTTCTGGAGTGATGTTGTTCTCGGATCCCTTGGAGATGGTCAACCCTTGAGCAGACATCAGTTCATTCTGACGAGCACAGGCTTTCTTGGCATACACGTGTGCCTCATACATGCGCTTCTGGTTGTCAACCTGGAAGCAGAAGATCTTCTTGAGCTTGACCTCTATCCTTTTGGCCCAAGAGGGCTTGGCGTTCTTGCGGCGAGAGACACCATAGTCAGTGTCATGACCACTGTCAGCATGCACAGAGTCATCCTCATCCTCATCCTCCTCACCTGCCTCAACGTGAGGTTTAGCATGGGTCTTGATCTTGAGTGCCTTAGGCTTGTGCACAACGAGAGAGCGAGTGGAGAGCGTCCTAGCAATGACGGGGAACTTGGAAACAATGAGGGCCATAATGTAAGGAGCAAATGGTGGAACCCTCCGAGTGTGTGCGGCAGCAACCATTTCATTCCAAATGAAGTCTGTCACATCAAGAGATTGGCCTGATTCTCTATTGAGGAAGGTGTTGAACAGCAAGTCAACAGAGAACCCATGTATCTCGTCCTTGTTGCCCGCACGAGGAGCAACAGTCTCACGGAAAATGCGATGAAGAATGTCATATGTGGGGAGGAGATCCTTGATCTTGCCAGCAACCCCATGGCCTCGAATATACAAAGGTGTGAGAACATCCTTTTTGGAGGGATGCTCCCGCATGTGACAGCGGAAACCACAAGGAACGTCCTGGCCGCGGTCCTCATACCCCAAGATGGCAGCAAACTCCGCAAGAGTAGCTTCCTTGACAGCACCTTGAGTCATCCAGGTAATCTTCCGATTGCGACCATTCTGGAAGTGTGTAGTGGCATAATACTGGCAGATGAGTAGGGGATCATAGTCATGCTGAAACTCCATAATGGGAAACATGCCAAGGTTTGAGCAGATTTCCTTAGCTTCAGCAAAGTAGTCAGAGTTCTTGTCAATATGTCCCATGTCAAGCCACCTTTGAGGCACCACCACGGGTATTGGTCAAAAGAACCTCATGATACACGCTCTTGGAAGTCATCATAGAAAATACATCGCCTTTGACTCGCTCCCTGCTAGGGAGTATGCATTGTCCACCGGAGAGCCCTAAAGTCTGCCTCAGATGTGAAAGTTTCTTTGGCCGATGGCCCGAGCTTAGACTTGGTACGCCCATGGAAGGGGCGAGAGGGAGGGCTCGCCACCATGAGCGCTTGGTAACCCCTTCACGACCCCCACGACCACCTCGATTGGTAGGCAACTTGGAACGGTGTCTTGGCTGTGGCATAACTTCTTCCTCAGACTCAGTCTCTTCCTCAACAATCTCACGGTCAGACTTGGAGCGCTTGCGTGCACCCCGAGAACCACCTGCATCGGGATCCATGGCGGTGGAAAGTAGTGGGAGCCCGCCTAGAGGCCGAATCCAAGGAGAATCCGGAGAGAGGAGGGCGCGGCAGGGCTCCGGTGGCTTCAAAATCTCCGGTGGCGGCGCAGGTTTGAGTGGAGGACATGGGAAATAATGAGGCACTGAGGGGTGCCTCTCCCCACGCGTCCAATATATACCTGTAAACCGTCAACCGGTAGTACCGGTTGTTGGAGCGGTACTACCGCTTGTAAGCGGTAGTACCGGTTCCACGACCGGTAGTACCGGCGGCCGGTAGGACCGGACATGCGGGCGGTAGTACCGTTCCTGGAGCAGTTCTATCAGGAGCCAACCTGGGAACTTCCCAGGTCCGGTAGTACCGCTCGCACATCCGGTAGTACCGGTCCCATCTGAGTCCAAGGCCAGGGATCAAGGATGATTCTTGTGCGGATAGAGAGAGGGTTCTCGTGAGAGGGTACGGAGGCTTGGGTTAAGACAAGTGAGCTGAGAAGCACATGCACTCTAAAAAACAATGGAAGAAACAAATAAATACCAAACTAGAGTGCATGAGACTAAGAATGATGAAGACAATTCAAATAGATGACAATCATGAGTGAAGACCAATTCAACTAAGTGACAAACATGAGTAAGCCCATCAACCTCTCGATTGATAGGGGGCGGTGGCCTAGGCCACCATATTTGAGTATACTCGGCTTGGCACCACGAAGATGTATCTTGGGTCCATTACCGAAACTCATCATTGAGCTCACATATCAAAAAATGATATTAAGAGGAATGATTTTTGTTTAATTTGCGAATAATGGGGGGAGGGATAGTCCAATCAATTAGGACCGCACTCCCCCTAGCCTACACCTAAACCAAACATGGGTCAAGTATTAGGTGAGAGTGCAAGATAATCAAGTCAAACTCCTAGAATCTACGATATTTAGTTCATTCCTCAAGTAGCAAAACCTTGCTTCATCAAGTGGCTTCGTGAAGATATCGGCAAGTTGATCTTTGGTTGATACATAGGATAGATCAATATCACCTCTAGCAACATGATCTCTAATAAAGTGATGCTGAATCTCAATATGCTTTGTCCTTGTGTGATCCACCGGGTTGTATGCAATCTTGATGGCACTTTCATTGTCACATAGAAGAGGCACTTTGTCACAATGGACACCATATTCCTTTAAAGTTTGCCTCATCCATAGCAATTGGGTGCAAGCACTAGCAGCAGCAACATACTCGGCTTCGGCGGTGGAGAGAGATATACAATTTTGCTTCTTAGAAGACCAACATACCAAGGACCTACCAAGGAATTGGCAAGCCCCGGATGTTGATTTTCTATCATCCTTGTCTCCCGCCCAATCCTAGTCCGTGTATCCACAAAGAGCGAATGTTGAGCCTTAAGGGTACCAAAGACCATAAAATGGGGTATGAACTAAATATCGAAAGATTCTCTTGACCGCCATTAAATGGCTTTCCTTAGGAGCCGCTTGATATCTTGCACACACACCTACACTCAACACAATATCGGGTCTAGATGCACAAAGGTAAAGCAAAGAACCAATCATAGACCGGTATACCTTTTGATCCACATCTTTACCATTTGGATTTTGTTCTAGATGAGTCTTTGTTGCCATGGGAGTTGGGGCTCCATTCAAATCTTGCATTTTGAATCTCTTGAGCATATCTTGAGTATACTTGGATTGATTGAAGAATGTTCCTCCTCTAACTTGCTTGATCTCAAAGCCAAGGAATACTTTCAACTCCCCCATCAAGGACATCCGGAACCTACTAGTCATAAGCTTTGAGAATTCATCATTAAAAGCTTTGTTAGATGAGCCAAAGATAATATCATCAACATAGATTTGGCATACAAAAAGCTCCACATTAACCCTCTTAGTAAAAAGAGTGGGATCGATTTTCCCAACCTCAAAGCCACAGTCAAACAATAACTCTCTAAGGTGCTCATACCACGTGCGTGGGGCTTGCTTGAGCTCATAGAGCGCCTTATCAAGTTTGTAGACATGGTTTGGGAAGTTGGGATCCTCAAATCCCGGGGGTTGCTTAACATATACCAATTCATTTAAAGGACCATAAAGGAATGCACTTTCTACATCCATTTGCTGCAACTTAAAGTTATGATGTGCCGCATAAGCAAGAAGGATACGGATGGACTCAAGGCAAGCCACGGGTGCATAAGTCTCTCCATAATCAATGCCATCAATTTGGGAATAACCTTGTGCAACCAATCTAGCCTTGTTCCTTACAATAATCCCATGCTCATCTTGCTTGTTCTTGAATATACACTTTGTTCCAATAACATTGCGGCAATCCTTTGGCTTCTCAACTAACTTCCACACTTTGTTTCTCTCAAAGTTGTTGAGCTCTTTGTGCATAGCTTCTAACCAATCCGAATCTTCAAGAGCTTCCCACACTTTCTTTGGTTCAATCATGGAAATGTGAGCTTGATGTTCACTGAACCTCTTCAATTGTGCTCGTGTGGAAATTCCTTTCCTTAGATCTCCAACAACATTTTGGAGGGTGTGGTCTCTTATTTCCAACATTCTTTCCTTTCTAGCTTCACGACGAGCGTGGATCTCCTCATTGTTTCTTGGAGGACCCTCTTCATCATTTTGATCCTCGTCTTGACCATCAACTTGACCTTGATCATCATTGGATTCATCCTCTACATTGGGAGGCAAGGATTGACCTTGGTCTTCTTCTAGCCTCAATTTGAGCACGTCTCAAAACAGCTTGGATGGATCTTACTTGGCAAATTGACTTGGCTCCACTTGACACCCCATCGAATGGACCAAGCACCCTTTGACTAGATTTCACACATTGATCACTATGTTGAGGGTCCACATCTTGTCTTTGGCTTGAGTCAATGTCCTCCTCGGTAGATGGAGCATGTTGAGGTTGTGAAGATGAGGGCTCCACTCGAGGGGAGCATAGTTCTTCTCGATCCGCCATAAGGGGTTCCTCAATGGGGCGGATATAACCCACACCCATTATTCCTATGGCATCCTGAGGCATTTCATCATCTGCATCACAAGCATCAACACGCCCCCCTTGGGGACCATCATATTCTTCGAAGGTCACACTACAAGATTCTATGACGGCTCCGGAGAGCTTGTCATAGATTCTATAAGTGTGAGATTCGAGACCATAGCCAACAAAAATACCCTCTAATGCTTTAGATTCGAATTTAGACAAACGAACACCTTTGATGAGATAGAAACACTTACAACCAAACACCCGGAAATAAGATATGTTGGGCTTGTTACCGATAAGTATCTCATATGGAGTCTTGATGATTTTCTTGCGGAGGTAGAGCCGGTTTGAAGCATGGAAAGCGGTGGAGACGGCTTCGGCCCAGAAGTTGTATGGAGATTTAAACTCCGCCAACATGGTCCTAGCCATCTCAATAAGAGTCCGGTTCTTCCTTTCGGCCACACCATTTTGTTGAGGGGTGTATGTGGCGGAATATTGATGTTTAATCCCCTCATCACTAAGAAAGTCATTCAAGGTGTAGTTCTTGAACTCGGTGCCGTTGTCACTTCTTATAATCAACACGGGAACATTGTGTTGCCATTGAACCAAGTTGATGAAGTCGATAAAAGTCCTTTGAGTTTCACTCTTAAACTTGAAGAAATAAACCCAAGAGTATCTTGAAAAGTCGTCAACAATCACCAAACAATATTTCTTCCCACCAGGACTTGCATGAGATGGAGGACCAAATAGGTCCACATGAAGGATTTCCAAGATCTTGTTAGACTTGATTTGGTTCGTGGTCTTATGAGGAGCGTCATGCATCTTCCCTAGAACACATGCCCTGCAAACACGATCTTTGGCAAAGGAAACATTTTCTTTTAGTCCAACAATATGGCCCTCTTTATGGAGACTTTGCAAAGTTCTCAAATTGACATGGGCTAGTCGGCGGTGCCATAGCCAACCCACATCGGCCTTTCCGTATAAGCACATCGGACCTGCAGTGGCTTGCCCCGAAAAGTCCACCACATACAAGTCATTTTCGATGTACCCAACGAAAGCGACCTTGAGAGACTTGCTCCACATGAGGACCACAATATCATTATCAATAAAGACGGCAAAGCCCATCTTTCCAAGAGCACGGACAGAAAGTAAATTGTATCCAAGGGTTTAAACAAGCATGACGTTCACGAGTGTAATGTCGTGAGCCACCACTACCTTGCCGAAACCCATTACCGTAGATTTTGACTTGTCAGCATATGTGACGGTGATTTGATCTTCATTTGACACCAAGTCCTTGACAATATACGAGCTTCTGGTTATGACAAGTGCAACCACTATCAATCACCCATTTTGAACCTCCGGAAGCATAAGTCTACAAAAGATCAAGCTAGTTTTTAGGTACCCATTTTTCAATGGGTCCTCTTTTGTTAGCAACAAGGGTCTTGGGAACCCAAATAGACCAAGCAATATAACCATCATAAGGACCAACATATTGTGCATACACATAACCATAGTAATCACGCATTAGAACATAGTGAGGGTTAGCACTTCCCACAAAATCATCATGAGACATAGTTTTGCCAATTGTGGTCTTACTTTCCACAATGGTCTGGTTGGTCTCTTGTGCGGGCTTGTCCTTCTTGTTGTTGTTCTTCTTCTTTGTTTTGGAGACAAAACCAATGACCACTTTATCACCACTACGCCTTTGCTTGCTCAAAATATCATCAATAGACTTGTTACCTTGTGGAAATGTGGTCTTCGCAAGCCCCCCCCTTCAACCTAGCATTCTCTTCAAGGATAGTTGTGCTACTCGATGGAATGAAGTTACTAGGTGAAGGAATATTGGCCAATTGATTTTGAAGCGTTTCATGGGACTTTGTGAGAGACAAGAGTTCACTCTCCAAGGCTTTGTGGGCCTTGTTAAGCAAGCTAAAGTCCTCGGCAAGTTTTTCATGAACCACACCAAACTCAACCTTGTCCTTTTTAGCTCTTTCGTATTTAGCAATAGCATGATCACGCTCTTTAATGAGTTTGTTAACAATGATGTCATTGGCCTCATAAAGCCCTTCAAGTTTTGACTCAAGGGACAACCTAGTCTCTTGTTCTTCTTCAAGAGCATTGCTTAAAGCCTCTAGGTCAATCATATGTTCATGCCCAAGTTTACATCTAACATCTAGAAGCTCTTGAGTGTGGGAGAGTTGATCTAAGATGTTCCCAAAATGTAGTTTAGCATTACCTTCTAGGTTAGTCAAGAACTCATCAAAGGCAATTAATTCCTTTTTAACATCAAGAGACATTTCATCATCAATTTCATCATTATCTAATTGAGTAGAGTGGGATGATGAGGATACCTCCGTTCCTCTTGCCATAAGGCAAGTGACGTTCTTGGAGGAAGAGTTCTCATTTGGAGAGTCGAAGAGTGAGAGTGTCGGAGTAGAGGTGGTAGCTAGAGCAGCCATACCATGTGATGTTTCTTCTTCTTCCTCAACTTCATCATCTTCATTATCGGAGGAGTATTATTCATGAGTGATCAAGACAATTTCTCCCGATTTCTTGTTGATGGGGTTCTTTTTGATGAAAGGTTTCTTGTAGGGTGCCTTTAGAGTCTTCTTCAACAAAAGCTTCCCACCATTATCTTCTCTCTTCTCGTAGGGGCAGCTTGCCACAAAGTGATAGCGGTCACCACAATTGAAGCAAGTTCTCAACCTAGTGGCATTCTCCCTTTTCCCATTTGGATTGCTTCTTCGTTGCATTTCCATCTTGGCCTTGGCGGGGTTCTTCCAAAAGTTCTTTGCATAGAAAGTCATATATTGACTATGAGCAATCTTGACATCATCAGGATGGTCCAAGGAGAGGCCTTCATCACTATCATCTTCATCTTCAAAGTCCACAACTTTGGCCTTTAAAGCAACATTGACCACATTGCTCATACCGAGGGCACGAGCACGGGCATCTTTGGCGTTCTTGGCGGCGACCTTGAAAGCGGCCATCTCTTGCATAACTTCATTTGAGGTCATGAGATGGTAGTTGTGTCTTCCTTGTAAGCTCTTCAAGTCGGTGGGCTCAAAAGGCATGAGTGCACTCACATATTTCCTTTTTATCCATGCATCATCCACATGTGAGGCACCCACATTTCTAAAAGCGGTGGTGGTGGTCTTGAGACTTCGATACATGTCTTCGTGATCTTCACCTTCTTTCATGTAGAAACCTTCGGCTTCATTGCTTAGAGCATCATATTTGTTCCTCCTCATACTCTCATTTCCAACAAACAACACAGTGAGAGCATCCCAAGCTTCCTTGGCAATGCTAAAGTCGTCAATGTGTGGATAATCCTTTGTTCCCAATCCTTGTTGAATCATATGCAACGCAGTGGCATTGAGTTGACTATTGACAACCTCTCTTCTTGTCAAGTTGTTTGGATCCCCAATGAAGAGTCCATGCTCGATGATGTTCCATAGTTCAATGCAAGAGCTGCGCATATGAGTTCTCATTAGTGATTGCCATTGAGAAAAAGTAGCAGACTCTTCTAGCTTAGGTGGGTCACCTCTATTGTACACATGAGGGTGAGGGATGGGAGGATCGGGAGAGTACCAAGAATCACGGTTCTCGCCCTTCCCCCCATCAAGTCGTGTGGAGGAATTAGCATTGTCTAGTTTATCCCCTACCACCATACCTTCGGGGGATACCGGAGTATTCCCTTTAGGTACGGATGGTAGTTCCTCTTGAGGAGATGGGGGTGATGAGCCATCTTTGTCTTTAAGAAGTTGCTCAAGCATCTTCTTGACTTCGTTGACCAAGGAAGAGCTCAATCTTGTTTCCAAGTTTCTGAGATCTTCCATGGTCACCGGGGTTGACTCACTACCACCATCCCCTTCTTGGCTACCCATATTCTCTTAGGCGGTAAAGCCCGAATAAAGAGCCGAGGCTCTGATACCAATTGAAAGGATCGTATGGGCACCTAGAGGGGGGTGAATAGGTGCTACTTCAAATTTTCTTATTTTTCAAATTAAGGTTTGACAATAAGGTAAATTCTCTAGATAATGCAACTATGGTGAATTTACCTATATGACAAATATGCAAGAGCTACCACAACACAAAGTAGTAACAAGTAAGTAAGGTGCGGTAAAGGATAGAGGTAACCGAAAAGTGGACGCGGAGACATAAGGATTTGTTTCCCGTAGTTCCTTCCTTTTGAGGGAAATGCGTCACGTTTGGAGATGGGGTGTTTTCAAACCACCAACGCCACGAGAGGCCTCCCTTGTTCTCTGATGAATCTCACCCCAACGGGATAGATTCACCTTCCACTATATCGGCAACCTTCAAGGTGGAAGCCGGCACCGTTACAAGTTTGGGGCACACATCCACAACTTAATCGGAGGCTCCCAAATACAAGCAAGCTGTCAAAGCAATCAAAGACAAGCTTGTAAGAACAAAAACAAGAGCTAGGTTTTCCAATAAAACACTAGAGCAAAGGGGCCCTCAATGAAATGAGGGGGGAATAAAGATCTATTTTGGTGAAGTAGTAGATCGGGGCTTCCTCCTTCGATTCCCCAAAGATCAAGGACTTTGGGTGGTTGGATGAGGAGATCTTGAGAATTTGAGTGGCTCCAATGGACTCCAATGGTGGGCAATGACTTTAATGTGCTGAGCAATTTGTCCCAAGGTAGGTGGAGGGGTATTTATACCCTCCTCAATATATGGCTGGAGCATTTAATGACCGGTACTCAGAGCTCATAGTATCGCTTGCATGCGGTACTACCGGTCGATCCGGACCAGTCCGGAGGTGACTCATTCTTGATGTTCTTCGTCTTTTGGTGATGCAGCCTTGCAGTACCCCAAGCGGTAGTACCGTAGGTAGGAAGCAGTACTACCGGCGGTTGAGTATCGGTCCCAAGTACGCTTGGTCGACCAAACGGAGAGGGTGGGTGCTAGTCGGTATGCCACTTGATCACGAGTGGTCGACCGCCAAGCGGTAGTACAGCTTGCGGCTTACTACCGGTTGGACCGGTAGTGCCGCTTCGTGGTACCGGTGGGTACTGACTAGTACGCACCCTTCTCTATTTTGATCAGTGCCAACCGGTACTGGAACCGGTAGTATCGGTGTCAAGAGGTAGTACCGGTTGCAGGTCCAGTACTACCGGTTGACACAGAAGTTTTTGCAAGGGGAAATGTTATGCCATAACTTGTGCCTCCTTTTATCAATCCTGTGATAAACTTAGTATACAGTTAAATCGATAAGTGTATTGTTATCAAACATCAAAATCAGAGGGATAGAAAAATGCTCTTTCACATGTATATCAAATATACCTTTGATGGTGCCAGCCTTCTTGTCCGCTAAGTACTTGGATTCAGCTCGATGACCCTTGTCCTTGCAATAGAAGCACTTTCGATGTCGTCTTAGGTCGGACTTGAGCTTCTTCTCGCAGGGCAACGCGCTTACGCCGCCTTTCTTGAAGGATTCTTTGCACCCTTACCTTTCTTAAAGTCGGGGGCTTGTTGACCATCAACACATGATTATATTTCTTGATGTCCACCTCCAAGCTTTCGACAGCGAAGAGCTCGATGATCGTGTCGGTGGAACCAATCGATTATGAGTAACTACAAAACCTCTCAGTAGCTAGGAGGGAGTGATTGCGACCTGTCAATCTTGAGCTCCTGAATCTTGCGCCGATTGCTCAAGGCTTTGAGTGTAGCCCGACATCTTTATGGCGTGCTCACTAACTAACTCCCTTCCTCCATCTTGCGTTAAAGAATTTCTCCAGATCTCATATCTCTCGAGCGGGCGAGTCAAACATAGTTTTTAGTTCCTCAAGAATCTCAAAGGGCCCGGGGAAATCCTCAAAACGATTTTGAAGGTCCGATTCCATAGCAAACAACATGGTGCTCTTAATCACACCATAATCATCTTTGCACGACTGATAAATAGCTTTCTCATCAGCCGGCGCATCTACAGCAGGGGCGTCACCTAGCGCTTTCTCAAGGACATAGTCCTTTTGTCCGCCAGCAAGAATGATTCTCAGATTGTGGAACCAGTTGGTGAAGTTAGACCCATTGTTCTTAAGCTTTTCTTTCTCAGCAAAAACGTTGAAGTTGAAGTTGGACTTAGCCATTTGATCTACAAAATTTGCAAGTACAATTTAGACTATGTTCATGATAACTAGTTCAACTTAATCAAATTACTAGATGAACTCCCACTAAATTCAACATCCCTCAAGTTGTTTAGTGAACATGATCCAAATTCACCACACCTAATCCGATCTTCACGAGAAGAGATGTGGTTTCAATGGTGGACAACGAAGTGTCGATCATATCATTCATATGACTCATGCTTAACATTTTGTTTCATGTGTTCCGAGGCCATGTCTGTACATGCTAGGCTCGTCAAGTCAAACCCAAGTATTTCCGCGTGTGCAAAACTGGCTTGCACCCATTGTATGTGAACGTAGAGTTTATAGCACCCGATCATCACGTGATGCTTGAACATGACGAACTTTCGCAACGGTGCATACATGGGGAGAACACAGTTTTATCTTGATCTTTAAGTGAGGAATCATCTTACAATGCTACCGTCGCGATCTAAGCATAATAAGATACATAACATGATAAACATCACATGCATATAACTTTATGTGACATGGTATAGCCAATCTTCGTGCAATGATCTCCATCTTGTGCGTGCCAGCATGATCTCCATCACTCCACCATGATTGCCTCCACCACGAATAGCAACTACAACTATTGCTAACTACTTAGCGATAAAGTAAAGCTATTACATGGCGTATAAGAAGTTGACACACAGGTCATACACAATTATAAATACAACCATATGGCTCCTTCCGGTTGCGTACTCATCGACATGCAAGTCGTGAAACATTACAAAACATGACCATTGCATACAACATACACATCACATCTTGGGCCATACCATATCATAGAAAACACTCCCTGCAAAAACAAGTTAGACACCTCTACTTTGTTGTTGCATGTTTTACGTGGCTTATGGGAGTAACAATCTAAGAACGATTCTTACCTACGGAAAGCTACAATGGTGATATTATGGTTGCCAAACTCCGGTGTAAATCCCATGACAACTATAGTGAGAGAAACTGACATCCACCAGCCGCATGTGTGGAACAAGCCACACGTCAAGTGCGGAGCCGGTCTCGCGAACGAGGTCGCGTAAAGTTGGCCTGGACCGCTTCGATCTCACTATCCCGCGTCATAAGAAGTACACAAACAAGAGTCTTGCAACAGAAAACATCAACGCCCGCAACAAGCATGTTACGTTCTACTCGTGAAACACACCTACGCATAGATCTAGCTCTGATACCACTGAAGGGTTTTGCAGCATAGTAAATCAAAATTTTCTACGGATGCGAACGAGAAAAGCCAAGATCTAATCTAGGAGATGCAAACAACGAGGGGGTAATATATGAGATCTTCATACCCTTGAAGATTCGCACAGCGGAACGTTCAACGGAACATGGTTGATGTAGTCGTACTCGCTTCTCCTCCTCGCGATCCGATCCGATCTAACACCGCAAGTGGCGATGCCTCCGAGAGATGCACATGTGCGGCACCTCGACGTCTCCTCCTTCCTCGGTCCAGCAAGTGGGGTGGAGAGATAGGTTGGATCTACAACACGACGGCGTGGTGCAAGCGGTGGAGAGTTTCTGCGGCAGGGCTTCGCCTACGCGCAGTCGGGAGGGAGAGAGAGAGGAGGGCAGCAGGGCGGCTAGGGCTTGAGGAGGAGGTGTGGGGAGGGTGCGCCCCCAGCCCTCTTTATATAGAGGGGTGGGCGGCTGGCCCTTGCCCCTCCCCCAAGCCCTAGGGCCGGCGGCCAAGGAGGGAGGAGTGGGGGGCAAGTTTCCCCCCTTCTAGAAGCTCCCCTAGGGTTTCCCCTAGGGCTTGGCCGGCTGGGCCTATGGGGCCTTGTGCCCCTGGCCCAATGCGGCCAGGGCACTCCCTCGTAGGCCCACGCCCCCTCCCGACAAGTGGGGCCACGTTGGTCCCACTCCGGAAGGTTCTAGAAGCTTCCGGTACAATACCGAACAACCCGAAACAATTCCGAACTCCAAAATCTGCTTTGCCTTATATGAATCTTATTCTCCGGAACCTCTCGTGACGTCATGGATCTCATCCGAGACTCCAAACAAAAACTCATAAACCAATTATCCAATCTATCCTAGCGTCGAGACACGTTAAGTGTGTGACCCTTCGGGTTCGAGAATATGCAGACATGATCTTCTATCAATAATCAACAGCGGGGTCTGGAAACCCATATTGACTCCCACATACTCATCGATGATCATATTGGATGAACCACGATGCCAGGATTCAATCAATCCCATATATATATTCCCTTCGTCGCGCGATATTTTACTTGCCCGGTACCGGCATACCTAGTTCAATCTCGTTCACAGCAAGTACTTTACTCGTTCCGTAATCCGATATCACTTTGTGATTAACTCCTTAACTGCGTGCTTGCAAGCGGTGTTGATATCGATTACCAAGTGGGCCCGAAGTATATCTCTCCAACTTGGGAGGGACAAATCTCATATCGATACATACAACCCAACAGGTACTTTCCGATCACCTGAGAGACACCTTTATGATCATCCTCTCATAGGATGAAGTTTGATGACCTCAAAGCTTTCTTCCGATACCAGGGAGTTGCATTATCTCATGGTCTAAGGAATACAATATTTGACATAGGAAAAGCATCGCAAATATGAACACGATGACACGATCTAATTGCTCTTCTTAATTTGGGTCTGTCCATCATATCATTCTCCCAATGATATGATCTTATTATTAATCGACAACTCATGTCTATGGTTAGGAAACCTTAACCATCATTAATCAATGATCTAGTCCATAGAGGCGTACTAGGGACACAGTGTTGTTCACAAACCACACAAGTATTAAAGTTTCCGCTTAATACAATTCTAGCATGGAATATAAACTTTATCATGAACAAGAATTATAATAATAACATCTTTATTTTTGCCTCTAGGGAATAATTCCAACAGGCCCCTCTAGCCGGCCCCTCCGGCTCTCCTCTGGACTTCTTGTTCCCCACGGAAAGTAATTGACTTTGTCGTTTGTCCCGTCCAATACCGAGAATAATTCTTTACTAACTTTTCATAAACCAAAAACAGCAGAAAATAGGCATCTGGCACTGTTGCAACTTATTAATAGGTTAGTACCAGAAAATATGTAAAAATCACATCAAAGTGTGGACAAGTAAAGAAAATTAAATACTAAACAAGCATGGAGCATCAAAAATTATAGATACGTTTCCAACGTATCAAGCCTTTTAAAAGAATTTTGATTGGATTGCTCCTGAAAATCTTTTTGATAAAAGTATTAGACCAAAGAGAGATGAGAATGGATCCTCCAAAACCCATTTGGATGAGATACATTTCATAATTGAAGTCTTTGCAAGTATTGATGTTAATGCTTCTTCATTTGAAAATATTTGATTCTTCTTGCTTCTTGTGCCTAACTTAAAGGCGTTAAAGAAAAGTACTTGTTGGGAGATAACCCGAGAGTTTCCTTGAGTATTGGAAGTTATTACTTCAGTAATGACCTCTCCTTATCCTTTTTTTTTGCTTTTTGTGCCAAGAATGACCTCTAAAGAGAGGGAAGTAAGATTTGGGGAGTTGATGTCCCGAAACAGATGTTGGAGATATGCCCTAGAGGCAATAATAAATATAGTTATTATTATATCTTTGTGTTTATGATAAATGTTTACATTCATGCTATAATAGTATTAACAAGGAAACATTAATACTTGTGTGATTTGTAAACTTAATTTGAAGTCCCTAGTATAGCCTCTATACTTCACTAGCTTGTTGGTTGATTAAATGGTTGTGGTTTCCCTATCATGAACATTGAGATGTTGTCAACAACAAGATCATATCGTTAGGAGAATGATATGGTGGACATGCTCCTATTGATAAGCGTAGCATAAAGATGAAGTCATTTCAATAGTTCAATTGCTATATGCTTTCTGATACATAGTAACCTAATTCCTTCGACCATGAGATCATGCATATCACCTTTAGTGGATGGATGCTTTGATGACATCAAACACCACACCGTAACTGGGTGGCTATAAAGGTGGCATTGAGTGTTCGAAAAGTATTGGTTGAAACACATGGATCAAGAGTGGGATTTGTCCATCCATATGACGGATAGATATACTCTGGGCCCTCTCGGTGGAATGTCATCCAATTAGCTTGCAAGCATGTGACTGGGTCACAAGGGATCACATATCACGGGAACGAGAAAAGAGTACTTATCAGTAACGAGGTTGAACTAGGTATGCAGAGATACCGACGATCATAACCTCGGATAAGTAAACTATCGTGAGACAAAGGGAAATTGGTGTCGTATGTAAGTGGTTCATTCTATCGCAAAGTAATCGTAGAAATATGTGGGAGCCATATGAATTTCCAGATTCCTCTATTCGTTATTGTTCGGAGAAGTGTCTCGATCATGTCCGCATAATTCACGAACCGTAGGGAGACACACTTAAGGATTCGACGTTGTTTGAGTAGTTATGGTATTATGAGAAAGAGACCGAATGTTGTTCGGAGTCTCGGATGGGATCCGGGATATCACGAGGTGATCCGGAATGGTCCGGAGAATAAGATTCATATAAGGAAAGTCCCGTTTCGGAGTTCGGGAATGATTCCGGTGTTTTCATCGGGAATGTTCTAGAAGGGTCCGGATTGTCCGACACTCCGGGGGGGAGGGTACATGAATGTGTCATTGAATGATTGCATCATGTACTAAGTGTTCTTGCTGTTCCAAAACTTGAAAGTCAAACTGCCAGTTTGAAAGTCAAACGGCTAAAACAGGAAACTGGAAAGCGAACTGTGGGAAAGCAGAAACTGTGGGAAACAAGCAAGAGGAATTTGAAACCAACTTGGAGGAGGAGTTCCTCTCCAAGTCGGCCTAGAACCTAGGCCGAGTTGGGAGGGACTCCTCCTCCCTGGGCGCGCCTAGCCCCTCCACCTATAAAAGGAGGGGTGGCCTCCTTGAGACACACAAGTTTCTACCTCTAATCTCGGTTTAGAGCCGCTTTGGTTTAGAGCTTCTAATTGCTTTAGCCTGGTTTAGAGCCTTCTAATTGGTGTGTCTAATCTCTAGACCACTAATATCCCTCTCTCATAATCCATCATACTGCTCGGCTTAAGGCGAAGCCTGCAGATTTCCCTCTACTTACGCCACAGTTGTCTTTGCCGGAATCTCGAGGAGAGTGCTACAACCTCCATTTTCTTTGGAACAAGGGAGAGGAAGGTCTTCGCCGAGTACCGAACGTGTGACCGATCAAGGAAACGCCGCTTTAACGCAGAGAAGGATCGTCCACACGATCTTGAGATCAGAAAGAGTACGACTACATCACCCACGAGAATCCGCTCTCGTTAAATACTTTGGAATCTTCGAGGGTAAGTTATTCCATCGACTCGTTGCTACAATCTAGTAGATAGATCTTGGCTTGTTTGTTTGTATGCGATAGAAATTTTTTGTTTTCCATGCTACGAACCCTACAAAGTGGTATCGAGCCGTGTCTATATGTAGATCATTGCAGACGAGTAGAACACAATGGTCATTGTGGGCGTTGATGATTTTATTGTCGATTGCTTTTTGTGTACTTTGCATCTTGCGGTATGTTGGGATGAAGCGGCCCGGGCTAACCTTACATGACATCGTTCATGAGACTTGCTCCACGCTTAACATGCAACTTGTATTGCATAAGTGGCTTTGCGGGTGCCTGTTTCTCCTAGCATAGTTAAGATTCAATTTACAACGGGTAATCAACAATGCTAGTATCAATGTTGTGGTTCTTGTTCGTAAGTTAGAACGACACTTATTGAAAGCCCCAAACCACGTAAAATATGCAAAGAAAGTAGAGGCGTCTAACTTTGTTTTGCAGGGGTGTGCAGTGATGTGATATGGCCATGATTGTGATTATATTTGATGTATGCAATGTTCCTTATTGTAAGTTGGCAACCGGCAGGAGCCATATGGTTGTCTTTAATTTATGTTAAGACCCGTGTGTCTATTCAAAGTAGTTGTAATAGTTGAAGCCGGTGGACGACAACCATGGTGAAGCGTCATTGACCTTGATGCAATGCCGTTGATGATGGAGATCATGTTCATGCTTGAAGATGGAGATAGGAAGCACAAAGAAGAAAGTCCATATCATATCACATATTATGAATTGCATGTGATGTTAATCCTTTATGCATCTTGTATTGCTTAGTAGACGACGGTAGCATTATAAGATGATCCCTCATGCACATGAATTTCAAATCATAAAGTGTTCACCCTTAGTTAGCACCGTTGCTAAAGCTTGTTGTTTCGAAGCACCACGTGATGATCGGGTGTGTTAGATTCTGCAAGTGTATACAACGTGAGCAAGCCATTTGCTCATGCGAAACTAAGGTTTGATCTTGACGAGCCTAGCATGTACGCATGGTCTCGAACACGGATTACCGAAAGGTAAAGCATGAATCGTATAGTAGATATGATGAACATGACGATTGTTCGCCAATGAAACTATATCAACTCGTGATGATCGGTGTTGATGTAGTGGATTTGGTTCATGTGATCACTAAAACAATGTGAGGGATGTTGTTTTGAGGGAGTTCGCCTAGTTTAATTTCATTAATTAATTTGAACTCAATTTGTCATAAACTTAGTATAAACTATTGCAAATATGTTGTAGATCAATGGCAGCCCCTACCATCAATTTTAATGCTCCTAGAGAAAGAAAAGTTGAAAAACAATGGAAGCAACTTCATGGATTGGTTCCGCAATTTGAGGATTGTCCTCACACCGGTAATTTGACCTATGTCTTTGGATGCACATTGGTGACCCACTGCGGTGATGCTTCCGATGAAGTAAAGAATGTTTACCTCGCTCGGAAGAATCAAGACTCCATAGTTCGATGTGCTATCTTGTATGGTTTAGAATCGGAGCTTGAAAAGGTTTGAAGAGTCGACCCATATGATATTGTCGAGGATCTCAAATTGATTTTTGAGACTCATGCGGCAATTAAAAGCTATGAGGCTTCAAAAGTTCTTTAACGCAAGATGGAAGAGGCAGCTCAAATCGTGAGCATGTGCTTAAGATGTCCGGCACGCATAAACAAACTTCAAAGCTTGGGTATAGTGATTCCTAATGCTTTGGGGATTTACCGTGTCCTCCGATCACTACCACCAAGTTACAGAACTTTGTGATGAACTACAACATGCGAACATGAACAAAGAGTTGCGAACTGTTTGCTATGTTAAAGTCGTGAAGTGGAGATCAAGAAAGAGCACCAAGTGTTGATGGTCAATAAGACCACCAAACTCAAGAAGGGCAAGTCTAAGCAAAGGGACACTTCAAGAAGGGTGGTAAAAAGGTTACCACGGCGAAGAAAACCAAGGCTGGACCCAAGCAAACCGGAGTGCTTTACCGCAGGAGAAGGTCATCGAAGCGGAATTGCCCAAAGTACTTGGCGGATCTCAAGAACGGCAACATCAAGAAGAAAGGTATATCGATATACATGTTATTGATGTGTATCTCACTAGTACTAAGTAGTGCTGGGTATTTGATCTTTGGTTCGTTGCTCATATTTGTAACTCAAAAAAGGTCTTTGCGAATAAACGGAAGCTAGCGAAGAACGAGGTGACGATGCGTGTGGGAAACGGATCAAAGGTTGATGTGATCGCGGTCGGCACGCTACCCCTTCATCTACCATCGGGATTAGTTTTATACTTAAATAATTGTTATTTAGTGCCTGCGTTGAGCATGAACATTATATCGGGATCTTGTTTATTGCGAGACGGTTACTTGTTTAAGTCAGAGAATAATGGTTGTTCGATTTATATGAGTAATATGTTTTATGCACATGCACCTTTGATAGATGGTCTATTCTTATTGAATCTCGATAGTGGAAATACACATAATTGAGGCTAAACGTTTGAAATCAAGCGATAATTTGACCTATATATGGCACTGTCGTCTTGGTCACATTGGAGTGAAGCGTATGAAGAAACTCCATTCCGATGGACTTCTTGACTTTTGAATCACTTGAATGATTTTGAATGAAAGATGTAAGCATGTCGATGGGAAAAATGACTAAGACTCCATTTTCTGGTATGATGGGGCGATAGGACTTATTGGAAATCATACATACCGATGTGTGTGGTCCAATGAGTGTAGTATCGCTGTGTTGGTTATTTATGTGTTATGTTCTCACGGATGACTTGAGTAGATATGTGTATATCTATTTCATGAAACATAAGTCCGAAACTTTCGAGAAGTTTAAGGAGTTTCAAAGTGAGGTAGAGAATCAGCGTAACAAGAAGATTAAATTTCTACGTTACGATCGTGGAGGTGAATATCTAATTCTGAGTTTGGCGAGCATTTAAAGAAGTGCTAATACTTTCACAATTGACATCTGCCGAACACCACAGCTATGGTGTGCGAACGTAAATGTCGAACTCTCTTAGATATGGTTCGTTCTATGATGTCACTTACAGTTACCGCTAGCATTTTGGGGTTATGCATTAGAAACAGCCGCATTCACTTTAAATAGGGCACCGTCTAAATCCGTTGAAACGACACCGTATGAATTATGGTTTAGGAAGAAACCTAAATTGTCGTTCCTTAAAGTTTGGGGATGCGAAGCCTATGTAAAGAAGTTACAGGACAAGCTTGAACCAAAAGCGGAAAATGCGTCTTCATAGGATGCCAAGGAAACTATTGGGTATACCTTCTATCATAGATCCGAAGGCAAAATCTTCGTTGCCAAGAATGGATCCTTTCTAGAGAAGGAATTTCTCTCGAAAGAAGTGATTTGGAAGGAAAGTAGAACTCGGCGAGGTTGTCGAACCTTCTCTCGAATTGCGAGTAGCGCAGACCCGGAAGAAGTTCTGTGGTGCTGCACCAATTAGAGAGGAAGCTAATGATGATGATCATGAAACTTGTTGAAGTTGCTCTGAGCCTCGGAGGTCAACGAGAACTCGTACCACTCCATTGGTATGATCCGTTATGAGTGTCATGTTGGTGGACAACACCGATGACCCCGAGACATATGAGGAAGCGATGATGAGCTCGATTCCAATAAATGGCAAGAAGCCATGAAATCCGAGATTGGATCCATGTACGAAAACCAAGTATGGACTTTGGTGGACTTAGGATGGCGGAAGGCTGTCGAGAACAAATGGATTTTCAAGAAGAAAGCAGATCTTGATGGTAATGTTACCGTCTATAAAGCTCGACTTGTCGCAAAAGGGTTTCGACAAATTCAAGGAGTTGACTACGATGAGACTTTCTCACCAAATGGCGAAGCTAAAGTCTGTGAGGATTATGTTACAATCGCTACATATTATGATTATGAGATATGGCAGATGGATGTCAAAACAGCATTCCTCAATGGAGATATTGATGAAGAGTTGTATATGATGCAACCCAAAGGTTTTGTCGATCCTAAAGATGCTAACAAGGTATTCAATCTTCAACGGTCCATCTATGGATTGAAGCAAGCATCCCAGTTGGAATCAACGTTTTGATAAGGTAATCAAAAGTTTTGGTTTTATACAAACTTATGGAGAAGCTTGTATTTACAAGAAAGTGAGTGGGAGCTCTGTAGCATTCTTAAATACTATATGTGGATGACATATTGTTGATTGGGAATGATGTAGACCTTCTTAATAGTGTCAAGGAATATTTGAATAATAGTTTTTCAATGAAGGATCTTGGCGAAGCAGCTTACATATTAGGCATAAAGATTTATAGAGATAGATCGAAACGCCAAATATCATTGTCACAGAGTACATATTTGGACAAAGTTCTAAAGAGGTTTGGAATGTAAGAAAGCAAGAAAGGGTTCTTGCCCATGTTGCCCAATACGACCTTGAGTAAAACTCAAAGTCCGACATCGGCAGAAGATAGAGAAAGGATGAGTAAGACTCCCTATGCCTCAGCCATAGGATCTCTAATGTATGCCATGCTATGTACTAGACCCGACATTGCATATGCTGTTAGTTTAACTAGCAGATATCAAAGTGATCCAGGAGTGGATCATTGGACAGCGGTCAAAAACATCCTTAAGTACTTGAGAAGAACTAAGGATATGGTTCTTTCTTATGGAGGTGATGAACAGCTCGTTGTTAATGGTTACACCGATGCTAGTTGGAACACCGATCCGGATGATTCTAAATCACAATCTGGATACGTATTTATTTTGAATGGTGCAGCGATTAGTGGAGGAGTGCAAAGCAAAGCGTTGTGGCGAGATCTTCAACCGAATCGGAATACATGGTCGCCGGAGGCTTCACAAGAAGCGATATGTATGAAAGAGTTCATTACAGCGCTGGTTGTGGTTCCTAGTGCGCTGGACCCAATGTCTATCTATTGTGATAACATGGGCGCCACAGCCAATGCGAAAGAAACAAGGTCACACAAAGTCAAGCATATCAAGCTGCGTTTTCACGCTATTCGAGAACATATCCGGGATGGGGATATAAATATTTGCAAAGTACACAAATCTGAATGTGGCGGATCCGTTGACTAAACCTCTCTCGAGGGCAAAACATGACCAACACCAAACTGCCATGGGTGTTCGGTATATTACCATGTAATCTAGATTAGATGACTCTAGTGCAAGTGGGAGACTGTTGGAGATATGCCCTAGAGGCAATAATAAATATAGTTATTATTATATCTTTGTGTTTATGATAAATGTTTACATTCATGCTATAATAGTATTAACAAGGAAACATTAATACTTGTGTGATTTGTAAACTTAATTTGAAGTCCCTAGTATAGCCTCTATACTTCACTAGCTTGTTGGTTGATTAAATGGTTGTGGTTTCCCTATCATGAACATTGAGATGTTGTCAACAACAAGATCATATCGTTAGGAGAATGATATGGTGGACATACTCCTATTGATAAGCGTAGCATAAAGATGAAGTCATTTCAATAGTTCAATTGCTATATGCTTTCTGATACATAGTAACCTAATTCCTTCGACCATGAGATCATGCATATCACCTTTAGTGGATGGATGCTTTGATGACATCAAACACCACACCGTAACTGGGTGGCTATAAAGGTGGCATTGAGTGTTCGAAAAGTATTGGTTGAAACACATGGATCAAGAGTGGGATTTGTCCATCCATATGACGGATAGATATACTCGGGCCCTCTCGGTGGAATGTCATCCAATTAGCTTGCAAGCATGTGACTGGGTCACAAGGGATCACATATCACGGAACGAGAAAAGAGTACTTATCGAACGAGGTTGAACTAGGTATGCAGAGATACCGATCATAACCTCGGATAAGTAAACTATCGTGAGACAAAGGGAAATTGGTATCGTATGTAAGTGGTTCATTCGATCGCAAAGTAATCGTGAGAAATATGTGGAGCCATATGAATTTCTAGATTCCTCTATTGGTTATTGTTGAGAAGTGTCTCGATCATGTCCGCATAATTCACGAACCGTAGGGAGACACATAAGGATTCGACGTTGTTTGAGTAGTTATGGTATTATGAGAAAGAGACCGAATGTTGTTGAGTCTCGGATGGGATCCGGATATCACGAGGTGATCCGAAATGGTCCGGAGAATAAGATTCATATAAGGAAAGTCCCGTTTGAGTTCGGGAATGATTAGGTGTTTTCATCGGGAATGTTCTAGAAGGGTCCGGATTGTCCCAAGACTGGGGGAGGGTACATGAATGTGTCATTGAATTATTGCATCATGTACTAAGTGTTCTTGCTGTTCCAAAACTTGAAAGTCAAACCGCCAGTTTGAAAGTCAAACTAAAACAGAAACTGTGGAAAACAGGAAACTGGGGAAATAGGAAACTGTGGGAAACAAGCAGGAGTTTGAAACCAACTTGGAGGAGGAGTTCCTCTCCTCCAAGTCGGCCAACCCTAGGCCGAGTTGGGGAGGGACTCCTCCTCCCCTCAGCGCCTAGCCCTCCACCTATAAAAGGAGGGTGGCTCCTCCTTGAGACACACAAGTTTCTACCTCTAATCTCGTGTTTAGAGCCGTTTGGTTTAGAGCTTCTAATTGATTTAGCCTGCGGTTTAGAGCCTTCTAATTGGTGTGTCTAATCTCTAGACCACTAATAGCCCTCTCTCATAATCCACCATACTCGCTCCGGCTTAAGGCGAAGCCTGCGATTTCCTCTACTTAGGTACCACGCCGTTTGTCACGGAATCATGAGGAGAGTGATACAATCTCATTGCGGGTCACGAACAAGGGGAGAGAAGGTCGTCACGAAGTACCCGTGGCGATGTGAAAGGAAGTTACCACGGAAACCAGCCCCTGGGGATCGTCCACACGATCTTGAGATCGTAAAGAGTACGACTACATCACCCACGAGAATCCGCTCTCGTTAAATACTTTGGAATCTTCGAGGGTAAGTTATTCCATCGACTCGTTGCTACAATCTAGTAGATAGATCTTGGCTTGTTTGTTTGTATGCGATAGAAAATTTTTGTTTTCCATGCTACGAACCCCTACAACAGATTTCTATCCTCCACCTAAAAAATTCGTGAAGAGTCTATGTAACTCGGATTGAGTTCAAAATTTATGAATAAATCCCCCAGTATGTTAACTAACTTTCGTTAGTTCAGCACTTTTTGATTTGAGCAACACAAGATGTTCAAAAAAAATCGGTTTCTACCTGTTGGTCTGTTTTGACAAATTTCTGCCATTATTTGCATTTGCTTCTTATTGATTCCTTTTTGAGTTCTCTTTTGGGGAATTGAGAATTTTAAAGGAGTTACTACAGTAGCTTGTGTTTTTAGTGAAAAGCCTTGCTGTTCCAAAGCTTTGCCATAGGTCTAATATCTTTTGAATAAACTAATGTTGCTAATGAAGATTGTGTGAAATTTTGTATGAAGAAAAAATTAAAGTGTAGAGAGAGAATGATGTAATGAGATGAAGAATGGACAAAAGCTCAAGATTGGGGATGCCACCACGGTTTCATACCAAGAAATATCCAAGAGGTACAAGCGTCGAAGCTTGGGGATGCCCAAGGCACCCCCTTCTTTATCAATAAAAAGCTCAGGTGTGTCTAGACACTTCATTTTTATTGTTTCATGCACATTTGTGTTGTTCTTGGAGCGTCTTAGTTTTCGTCTGCTTTGCTTAGGTTGTTTAGTTTGCTTGAATAAATTAGTTTGGACCCTCGCTCTCGCTATGTTGTTTTTCAAATAAGTTGCTTGGTGTTGGAGAGGAGTAGTAAGTTCTTGCTTGAAGTGCAAGAGGAGCTTGCATTGACTGTGACTTAGACTTTAGCATCACATGCTAGATGTTGTTTTGACCTTATGCTTAGTGATTATTGTTGTAGCATGTCTTGTTCCAAAAAATTGGGATTTCTTAGTGTGCCTTGAAGAAATTATGTGTTGTATTAGCATGCAAAAGCATAGTATTGTGGTATTCTCCTTTGATGCTTTGTTTGAGTTGACTTGGCACATGCTCACACCATGTTATGACTATGACAAGTCACCATAGCCTCTATGATCATTTAGTCCTTGACTTGTAGTACCACTCTATGCTTTGATTAGTAATGTTTTGTTGCTCCGCATGATTGTGGCCATTATGCTCTCTTAGTTGGTTGTTCCCAGTCTTTTGCTAGCCTCCACTTGTATGAGTAAGCTCTACTCATGCTTCCAACTCCCAAGAAACCAAGTTATTCCAACGTGTCCACTATAAACTCATATGCATGGTGTGTTACACCATTCCAAGTATATTCTTGTTTTCAGCTATCTCCCAATTAAAAACTATTTTGTTATGTGAAAACTTAGTGATTAAAGCCCTCACGAACTTGATGGCACACTTTATATTCCTTGCCCCTAATAAACTTGAACCATTGTGACATCTATGTTGTATATGCTTGCACTTATATGTTGGAATTAGCAGAACCGTGCTATCACGGGGAACGTTTTCAACATTGCACTTGTACTTTGTACTCAGTTGATATCATGCTCTTTTGTCTATGGATGTCACCGATGTGAAATAAAGAGGAAACTTTTAAGTTCTTGGAGTAAGTATTCTGTGTTAGAGAAATTCCTGGGCCGCTAGCCTAAGCCATGCCTAATCATGGTGGAAACTTGCAGCATCACCATAGTGAGCTATCTATGAAGCATCCTCAATAAAAAGCTATGCATGTATTAAATAAAAAAAGACCGCTAAGATGCTCATTGCCTGCTTGCCTTGTCATTTTGGTTATGGGAAAGCTCCTGTACCATGTGCAAGGGGTACCCCGTTGGCGGTTCTCTATGATATGCAAATACTTACAATGCAAAGAACTTAGCTGTGACTGAAGTTGAGTAGCATGAGGTGTGGCCCTCGTATTCAAGGGACTTGAGATTGCCAGCTTATACTTCGTCAAGCATATACTCCATCTTTGTCACTTTAACCTTAATCACTTCAAGATGCTTATGATAGGGGCAATGAGGGCTGAAAGCTAACAAGTACCATAATTTTTGGAAGCTCTTTTTGAAACTTGAAATCCCTGCTTCCTTTACAAAAAGGCCTTTCTTCCACCACTCTTGAGTCTCCACCTTCTACCTTTAGGCACCATTAAAAGAGCATAGTTGTCATTCTGTGTGCAGTGTTCCAAAGCTTATTGATTGATGCATATTGTGATATTACCTGTTCTTGTGCTATTTGTTTCTAGTCACCCTTGTGAACTTTTAAGGTGTCCTATGCATCTATTTTCTACTCTATGAGGGACAAGTTGATTGCCACTATGCTATGTTTTCTGTATGTGAAACAAACAAACGTTTTTCAATGCATGTTATTCATGATCTTTGTTTGTAGCTTGTCATGTTGCATGCATAGTTACTATGTCCTATTATTAGAACTCCATCTTTCATGCACATGTTTAGAGTTCTTTGATCCAACTTTCAATGCTTGAAAATGGTTGGATCTTTATTGTGAGGGTGCATGTCACCTCAAAAATTATTCTTTATCACTTACCTACTCGAGGACGAGCGGGAGTTAAGCTTGGGGATGTTGATACGTCGAAAACATATCTATAATTTTTTATGTTCCATGCTTGTTAGTATCTACTTTGATTTGCTTTGTCTACACTTTGAGATGCTTTTTACATGTTTTCTGGTACTAACCTATTAACAAGTTGCCACAGTGCCAGATGCCTGTTTTCTGTTGTTTTTGGTTTCAGAAAAGTTAGTAAAGAAATATTCTCGGAATTGGACGAGACAAACGTCAAAATCAATTACTTTCAGTGGGGAACAAGAAGTCCAGGGGGGAGCCGGAGAGGCGGGCTAGGGCGCCCAGACAGCCCCCAGGCATGGGTGGGCCCTGCCCTGCGCCTAGGCAGGGTGTAGGGCCCCTGGCCACCGCCTCGGCCTCCCCCTTCGCCTATAAGAATCCCCCGATGCAGGAACCCTAAGCACCCGATCAAATCTCCACGAAACCGTCTATAGCCGCCGCCACCATGGTCCCTAGATTGGGGGGATTTGAAGTTCTTCCCGGCACCCTGCCGGAGGGAAGATCATCCCGGAGGCCTTCTCTCCGGTATGATGCGTGAGTAGTTCCACCTTGGACTATGGGTCCATGTAGTAGCTAGATGGTTGTATCTCCTCCTTTGTGCTTTCATGTATAGATCTTGTGAGTTCCGTTCATGATCAAGATCTAATCTATTTGTAATCATGCATGTTGTGTTTGCGGGGATCCGATGGATATTGAGATTATTATGTTGGTTTGATTAATGGTTTTGTCTTTATGATTCTATCATGTCTGTGTTGTTTGTGATCTTGCATGCTCTTCGTTGTTAGTAGCTATTTTGGCCAAGTAGTTGCTAGTGACTCCAAGAGGGTATATTTATGCTCGATAGTGGATTCATGCCTCTAGTTTCCAAGGGAAGTGACAATAATCTCTTCGGTTGTAGATGTGCTGTTGCTACTAGGGAGAAAACAACGGTCTCTTGTTCATGGAACATGTGGACTGTTTATGTTACACACTTTGCTTAAAGCAGTTGTCTGTTGCTTGCAACTTAATACTGGAAGGGGTTCGGATGATAACCTGAAGGTGGACTTCTAGTCATAGATGCAGTTGGATGGCGGTCTATGTATCTTGTTATATTGCTCAATCGAATCTCATAGGATCTTTCTGACTAGTAATTGTATTGTTATTTCTTGCTCAGTTCGTGTCAGTTGCCATGCTGTAATTTGTTTACCCTTCATGCCATGTTGTTTATCTAAGGAGAGCACCTCTAGTGAACTATGGATCTCGGTCCAATATTTACCATTGATACATCCTCCACAGTTATTTGTTTACTTGCTGCAAACCATTATCTTCCACACCATACGTTTAATCCTTTGTTACAGCAAACCGGTGAGCTTGACAACCTCACTAATTCGTTGGGGCAAAAAGTCTTGAGTTTGTGTTGTGCAGGTCTCCGCGTTGCTAGCAACACCTGTGTGACGTTTCCTTTCTCCTACTGGTTCGATAACCTCGGTTTCTTACTGAGAGAAAACTTTTTGTTGTGCTGCTTCACACCTTGATCTTGGGGTTTCCCGACGAAGCGCTCCCACTTGGAAAGGCGCTGCATCAAGGACCTCTTGGTATTTCTACCAAGATAATAATAAAAAGGGTTTTGTAAAAGTTCTATAAAACCTAGAGATAAGCGTAGTTGGAAGTTCTGTCTTGAAAATATAAGAAGATTATAGTATAGCTCTCCATAATTTTGATAATAGAGACTAGTAAATCGTTTGTAAGACAAAGTTATCTTGGCTCAAGTTTTGAAAGTTAGAACATTTGAGAATATGAATGATAAGCCAAGACCTCTCTTTTGTAAAATATTTTTTGCTAATTCAAGGTTTGAGGTAAGAAGTGTATCATTTATTACGCATTTAGATGCAAGAGCACATGCCGGCAAGTAAACAAACATTGCAACACTTAATAAGAAATATTTTTCTGTTCCCCCTGATTTTTGCCTTTTAGACAATAAATCAGGATTGCTGAAATTGGGATACTACAGTGAGTGGTGTATGTCTGCATATCATGGGCACACCTATATGTGGGGCTTCGACTATGCTATCATATCTCTTAATCATATTCTACGAATACTAGTGGTGGATCTGATACTCGTTGAGAACACTTTTAGCCATCATTTATATTGATTGCTCTCTGTCTGCTTTCTACTTGCTTTCTTTAAACATATTGTTTGTTCTTATTCAGGATCAATTTCGACACTCTCTTGTTTTGGACGTAAGATAATTTGAAGGTACACTTTGGTAAATCAATAAGAAGAAGCATAAAGACCATTATGAAGAGCCCGCCATAGTTTGATACTCTTACTTCGAAACTAACTACATACAACTTATGCACTTGCAGGCATCCTGGGGTGTGCTTGGTAGAGGCCGAGGGCGGCGGGAACCTTCCGACAACGAGGCTCGCCTTGGTGATTTCTTTTTTATTGATTTGTCAGTCTAAGGAGTGAGAGGCACTTAGAAATTTGCCAAAATCCCAAAATTATAAGCAATTTTACGTTTGTTGACCATTAACATCGTGCCATGTCAGAAACTCTACTAAATTGCACTTACCGACATATTGATATTTAAAAAAGAGTATAAAAAGATAGATGGCCAACCAGTGGATTTTTTAAAAAAAGTGATGGTTTTCTAAAACCCTAACACCAAATGCGAAAAAATTATGCGGTGTTTTTTTTTTCAATTTTCTCTCCGCTTACCGATCCTTCACCCAGAAGACTAGCGATATGCCCGGCTCCCGAGGCAGGCGCGTTGAGTAACGACGCCAGGCCGAAAGCAATACGTGAAGTTCACGATTGACCGCACGTGCAACTGAGCGCTAGTACAAGTTAACAACTGCTTAAAGTTGTGAACATGAGCGCCTACAGTACGTCTTGTCACGGCTCATGCATGTACGCGCGCCTTCCGGCCGTAGAGCAACGAGATCATGGCAGCGCACCACAGCCACAAGCCGGCGTCGACGACTAACGGCAGCGTCAGCCTTGGACTCAGAACCGTCTTGGCCTGCCTGCTCTCCGCCGTGCTCTGCTTCGCTGTCCTCCTCCGCTTCTCCCCGCGCGGCGCAGGCGAGAGGGTCTCGCCTTTGCTCCAGTACATCACCAGCACCTACAGCCACGGTATGTGCGCGTGTGTGTACCGATGAACCTCCTCGCGCATGAGCTCTGCCGCTACTGAATCTTGTGCTTGTTGGTCGCAGGAACGTCGACGCACAGGAGCTGCGACTACTCGGAGGGGCAGTGGGTGCGGGCGCCGGGGCACGCCCGGCGGTACAACGCCACGGAGTGCAACGTGAAGGACAGCGAGAACTGCCTCCGGAACGGGCGCCCCGACACCGGCTACCTCGACTGGCGGTGGCAGCCGGCGGCGCCGGGGTGCCAGCTCCCGGACTTCGACGCCGCGGCGTTCCTCGCCGCCGTGCGCGGCAAGCACGTCGCCTTCTTCGGCGACTCGATGGCGCGGAACCAGGCCGAGTCCCTCGTCTGCCTCCTCGGCGCGTCCTTCCCGTACCGCCTGGTGTACCGCGACCCGGAGCCCAAGACCCGCAAGTACTGGCGCTGGTCGTTCCCGTCGCACAACGTGACGGTGTCCGTGTACTGGGCGCCGTTCCTGGCGCGCGCCACGGGGAAGCCGGACAACTACAACATCCCCTACAACTCGGTGTTCCTCGACGCGTTCGCGGAGCGGTGGTCGGCCGACGCCGACACCATGGACGTGGCGGTGGTCAGCACCGGCCACTGGTTCTGGATCCCCAGCATCTACTACAACGGCAGCGAGGTGCTCGGCACGCACCGCCTCCCTGACCTCAACCACACCGAGATCGGCATCTCCGCGCCGTACCGGGAGGCCATCCGGATGACGATACGGCGCCTCCTCGCCGGCTCTGCCTCTGCCCGTGCGCGCACGGTGGTGGTGTCCACCTTCTCGCCCCCGCACTTCGAGAAGGCGTGGGACGACCCCACGACGTGCGCGAGGAAGGTGCCGTACAAGGAGGGGGAGAAGGAGGTGGACGCATTGCACGCGGAGCTTCGGGGCATCGTCAGAGAGGAGACGGCGGCGGTGAGGAACGGTGGCGCCACGAGGGTCGAGGTGATGGACGTGACGAAGCTGGCGACGATGCGGCCGGACGGGCACCCCGGTGTTTACATGAACCGCGACCCGTTCGCGCGCGGCGTGCCGAAGCGGCTGCAGATCGACTGCCTCCACTTCTGCCTGCCAGGGCCGGTGGACACGTTTAATGAGATTCTGCTTCAGCTTCTAACGAAGCGTCCGTGAGGTGGCAAGTGCGAGAGTGGGTGGCACCTGTTCGCACGTGGTCGATCATGCACAAATATTTGAGCACCGACTAACAATAGAGTCGATGATAACCCCTTCCCGTTCTTCATCTGCCGCCATCTTAAGCGCCCTCAAATGTGAGGGCATTGTCAAGAGCGTTTCCATTTTGAAAGTTTCAAATAGATATATCTTTGACTCCCGAGCTCTAGTACCCCTTCAACTAAAAAGAAATCAAAAATCATATTTACATGTTTCAAAAATACCCAGCTTAGGAGTAGAGTGAGACATGAAGGGGCATTGACTCCCGAAAATAGAGTGCCCCCTTTGTCGCCTCTAAGGCGACCAGGCGGCCCCCTCCACCCTCGGTGACATGGGCATGACCCTTCGGGTGCTCATCCTTAGTATATATGGTGCGACCTAATAGAGGGCCCATTCGAAGATACACCAAGATTCATAAAGCCCACGACGATTCAAAAGATACTAAGCCTACAAGGACACAGACCCCTGGTGATATAAGGCAAGGAAAGTCCAAGACTAGACTAGATACAAACTCTAAACTGTAAACCAACTCGTATTGGTACCTGGGACCTAGTCTCCCCATATATAAAGACTAGAAGGTACCAACGAGTAGGGCATGCTACACGCTACACCCAATACGATACACGCTACCCGACAATAGATCTAGACAATACACACGCCTTTCTCTCTCTCAGCAAGATCGCATCTAGTCGACTCAACGAGTTTGTACTCTCCAATGATAATACGAGCAGACAAGCAGGATTAGGGTTTCCTCTACGAGGTCATGAACCTGGGTAAATCGCCTCCCTTGTTTGTCTGTTAAGCCGACGAAATCACCAGCGCTCTCTTTTCCATGAAACCCTAAGTCCATAACCATGGGCATTGCCGAGGTCACCCCTCGTTACTCGGCGTCCAAGATCCTCCCACCCAGAGTCCCACTCGCCGCTTCCGCCGGTAGGTGCCGCCATTTCGTGGTGGTGTCACGGCAGATGCCATGGGATGGCTTAAGTTGGGGTCGTGTGAACGCAAGAGGAAACCGGGGAGAGAGAGTGCGGTGGATCCGCACACGAAGAACTAGGAAGGGCACAAGAACACTTGATGTATTCAAGAATAGATCGCTTATTCCATCTCACTATGTGGTTACAAGTGCTCCTCGAGCTGCTTCCCAAGTTGCTAAGGAGAACTCAAGTAGAAGAAGTGACAGCCTTGTGGCTCTTGTTGCGCCTCTTTATATAGTATATGGGAGTAGTTAGGTTACAATGTGGGTTCTAGGGTTTACAGAGTGGGCTTTTACTTTACCGAACGGACCGGGTTACAAGGCCCGTCCTCTGGTCCAGGACCCAGTCAACAAAACATACCCACCAACGGTACCATAGTACATTGGCTCCAGTTCTTTAGGCGCCATCTAGTGCTTTAAGCGTCACCCCGACACTTTAGGCGTCACCTGGCAATGCTCTCCTCATCGTTCAGCTTTGGCCCACTTGTGCAGTGGACCTGTAGCACCGACAAAGCGAGGCGTCAGCCTATTTGGTGACACATGGAGCCAGAGGCATACGCTGCAAGGCGCATCTCTCTCTTTGTGACTCGGCTCCACCTCGATGACTCGGCCTTGACGTACCCGTGAGTAAGAATCATTCATATGCTTGTGCCGACGTATGTTATATGTCGGCTGAGCATTGCCGTTGTTACTCAACTATTATTAACCCGCCCTATGTCGGCCAGACTCGGCTATGATTACTCCGAGTTAACCTTAAGTTTCACCTCTTATGACACTATTGGGGGTTAACCCCCTAACATGCCGGGCCTTGCCTGCGCAATTCCCCAAGGCCGATGGTTGCGGCGTCTTCTTCTTCCCTCTCTAGGAGCTCGGCTTGGGGGAGTGCTCCCGACGTCGGAGCAGTCAGGCATGCGGTGTTCTGGTGCTTCCCTAGACGGCGGCATGGCGGGTGGTGTGACCGATTGGTGGTGCAGGTGGTGAGGTGCCGAGGGATGGATGGCGGAGCCCTGCAAGCCTATACCTGGGCCCTTTTAGGCTCAATATGGGTTAGGGCGGGCCTGGTCCGGCTTGACTTCGTCGCTTCTGGGTGGTTTGCAGAGCGGCTGGTGGTGAGGGTGGCGGTGACAATGTCTCTCTTGCTACAGTGTGGTGGTAGGAGCTTCACGGCTCTGTTTCGCTTCGGACGGGCCTCTAGAGCATTTGCAATAAGATGATAATTGCGAAGATATATTGTCATTGTGCTTCTGATTTGGCTTCCAAATTCCTGGTAGTTTTGTTGATCTGGTACCTGCTATGTAGGCAGCCGGACAACGCGAAGCTGGACGAACTTCTTTGACACCTTCTGGTGGCGGATCGCCGAATCTTCACCTCGTCCAGCCGTTGAGTGTCTAGTGCTCTTCATTTTTTTTGCATTTTCTCTTTTGAGATCCTGATTTTGCTCTTAGTTTTTACATGTTCGTGTTGTTGTCCTAGCAAATGCAGTTTTTAATAGTAACTTCTAACTTTAGTTACTCTCTCCATACCAGATTATTGGGATAATAAAGGTTTTGAAGGTATACCCAATTATTAGAGTAGATGGTTTGTTTTATTTATATAAGAGCATCTCCACTCGGGGTCCCTAAAGGGCTATCGGGGGTGACAATGCTCAAAATAACGCCTTGCCACCACCTTCAATTCTTTTTTTCGTGCTGGTGCAACCCATTTTGTTATCCGGCGTCCAAGGCAGAACCCAACCCATGGGGGAGGGGCTAGCAGGGGCACCGAATGGAGCTGGAAACGACACGGGCCAGCCCTGACACTGATATAGGTGCTTTGTATGTGGTGGCGCACCCTTTCGTTCCCTCCCAACTTTCCCACCCTTTCCCGCTATATTTAGGACGGCCACCATTGGCATCCATAGATCACCGCCCTCTCTCACCATGGACACCACATGCTGGGCCTATCTCAGCCTCGAGGAAACAGAGGCAATGTGCACCTCTAGCTATCCATGTCCACTGGTCTACCTGGTGCCCCTGACTGGATGCTAAGCGCTGGAGGAGTGCCTGTCCCTCATGTTCCTCGAGTTTTCACCCGCCGGGTGTTGATGCATGTAAAATGCATACATGAACTTGGTAGTTTGTTGATATGAATTCCCACATATTTGCATCATATTAGTAGTTATTACCAATGTTATTAATGATATTGGGGATTTTCTAAACAATCCCCTCTCTTTTGGTTTTAACTCTGTCTGACAGAAAAATCTTCTGTTAGTGTTTTTGGCTTTCTAGGAGCTACGGAACTCGAAACAGATCTAGGTACATGGGAGCTGTTAGATAATTTTCATACGAATCCAACAAGCTAAAGTAGGGCCCGAGGTGCCCAACGAGATGAAAATGGCAGCCCATTTACTTTAGGTCACTCCACTTGTGCTATCTCAGCCGTCGAAACTCCGATACCGTCGATTCCACCGCCATTCGCTTTGTTTTGACCTAAAACCGTCTACATATACCCCTGGTAGCCTTTCTCAAGATGAACGGAGGCGGAGATCAAAAACCAAGTAACAGGGACCAGTAGGCCGCCGTCCTGAGGAAGATTGGAGGGGGGACCGCTGCCAGAATCGCCTCTGGCCACCTCTCCTCCTTCACCAATGTCTCCTCATCACTCCCCATGATGAGAGGGGAGTAGTACACCTCCTGGACTATGGGTTTGTGATGGTAACTTGATCTAATCTCTCTATGTATGATCATTGTTGAAATCCATATGACGTGCCTTGCATGAGTATGGATCTATATATGTAATTCCAATGGTGAATATTGTTGTATGAGATAATACTTGTTATGCATTTACCATTGTGTTGGATATTTTACAGTTTGTCATACTTCGAAAATATTCTATGATGCATGTAATGGTTTGATCTATACAAAATGGCTTGTTTATCCATGTCATTAGGTGATTAACACCACCAAGTGGAGGTAGATGAGAGAGATGTGGTAATGCACACAACATATGAATCATTGCACTAGTGTTTAGAATGTTTTCCATTAAGAAGTATGATGTATGTAGGTAATGGGTGGCCGAGTGACAACGACATATGTATTGAGTGACATAATGCAGTCAAACAACATTTATCTAGTTGTAAAAAAGGAGGGAGTATGATGTGTGGTGTGACAATAACCAAATGTTATCCTTATTACAAGGGTGACCTAGCAGCACAAAGGAGTACTTCTTTCAACTATGTGTTTTAAGGCATGTGTCCACCATAAAGTTCCATTAAAACATGACAATTGTGTGTACTTTTATTATCTATAACATGATCATCACCATAGATGGAGAGCGAGGATTGAGTGAACCCATGAACCCATGTACATTGTTCCTACAAGAGAAAACATTTGTCTGGTCCTCTTGCATTGAAGAGGATTGGAACACTTTTACATTCTTACTTTGTTACACTACACTTCCAAGCCTTAAATCAACCACCTTTTTCCTTAAACTCATATAATCAACTAAAACTTGTAACACTTCAGTTGTAGAGGATAGATAGATTTTACTTCTTTCTCTTGCGGATCGATACCCTAATTCCACATTGAGAGGTACTACAATGATCCCATTCTCTTGGGGGTTATTAGGCATCCATCACGAGCCACTAATACCTCGAGCTCAAGCCGAAATAGCAGATGGATCCCAATTGGTGCCCTGATAATATCGCGACCTGGAACACGTTCTTCGTCAATCGGCAGGAAAGAGAGCTCACCAGGTACGAGGACGACGACCTGTTGGATATATACCCTAGAGGCAATAATAAATGTAGTTATTATTATATCTTTGTATTTATGATAAATGTTTACATTCATGCTATAATAGTATTAACTAGGAAACATTAATACTTGTGTGATTTGTAAACTAAAATAGAGTCCCTAGTAAAGCCTCTTTATAATACTAGCTTGTTGGTTAATAAATGATTGTGGTTTCCCTATCATGAACATTGAGATGTTATTAACAACAAGATCATATCGTTAGGAGAATGATATGGTGTACACACTCCTATAGATAAGCGTAGCATAAAGATCAAGTCATTTTAATAGTTCAATTGCTATATGCTTTCTGATACATAGTAACCTAATTCCTTCTACCATGAGATCATGCATATCACCTTTACCGGATGGATGCTTTGATGACATCAAACACCACACCGTAACTGGGTGGCTATAAAGGTGGCATTGAGTGTTCGGAAAGTATTGGTTGAGACACATGGATCAAGAGTGGGATTTGTCCATCCATATGACAGATAGATATACTCTGGGCCCTCTCTGTGAAATGTCATCCAATTAGCTTGCAAGCATGTGACTGTCTCACAAGGGATCACATATCACGGGAACGAGAAAAGAGTACTTATCAGTAACGAAGTTGAACTAGGTATGTAGAGATACCAACGATCATGACCTCGGATAAGTAAACTATCGTGAGGCAAAGGGAAATTGGTATCGTATTTAAGTGGTTCATTCGATCGCAAAGTAATCGTAGAAATATGTGGGAGCCATATGAATTTCCAGATTCCTCTATTGGTTATTGTTCGGAGAAGTGTCTCGATCATGTCCGCATAATTCACGAACCGTAGGGAGACACACTTAAGGATTCGACGTTGTTTGAGTAGTTATGGAATGATGAGAAAGAGACCGAATGTTGTTCGGAGTCTCGGATGGAATTTGGGATATCACGAGGAGATTCGGAATGGTCCGGAGAATAAGATTCATATAAGTAAAGTCCTGTTTCGGGGTTGGAGAATGGTTCCGGTGTTTTCATCGAGAATGTTCTAGAAGGTTCCGGAATGTCCGGCACTCCGAAGGGGAAGGGTACATGAATGTGTCATACCAAGTTGGAATGATTGCATCATGTACTAGGTGTCATCGCTGAACAAAATAAAGGGTTTAATCAAATCCTAGTTTGAAAATTCAAACGCCAATTTGAAAAGTCAAACAACTATTTTGGGAAGTGGAGGGGAAGGTGGAAACCGAGTTGGGGAAGAGTTCCTCCCCTCCACCGCCGGCCCCCTTGGGAAACCGAGTTGGGGAGGGACTCCCCTCCCCTGGCGCGCCCCCTCCACCTATATAAGGAGGGGCAGGGCTGCCCCTCCTAGCACCCAACACCACCACCCCGCAAACCCTAGCCCTAGCCGCCGGCTCCTCCTGCAGCCGCCGCCGCCCTAGGGCAAACCGCCGCCGCCTAGCTAACCCTAGCCGCCGGCCAAGCCTCCTCCTCGGTGCGTCTAAACCCTAGATCACTGGGGATCTCTCTCATAGTCCACCATACTCGCTCCGGCTTAAGGCGAAGCCCTGCGAGATCTCCCCTCTACTTTCGGTACCACGCCGTTGTGCTGCCGGAATCGCGAGGAGAGTGCTACAACCTCCATTTTCTTTGGAACAAGGAGAGGAATGTCTTCGTCGAGTCTCGAACGTGTGACCGATGGGGCGCTTCTTGGACGCAGTGGCCGGAAGGATCGTCTACGCGATCTTGAGATCGGGAAGAGTACGACTACATCACCCACGAGAATCCGCTCTCGTTAAACACTTTGGAATCTTCGAGGGTGAGTTATTCCATCGACTCGTTGCTACAATCTAGTAGATAGATCTTGTCTTGTTTGTTTGTATGCATAGAAAATTTTTGTTTTCCATGCTACGAAACCCTACACGACCCTCCTTTGGTGAACCACAACGACGCCGACCAGCTACTATGGTGGGTGAACCAGACTTTCGCTGGTGTGATGTGCCACATTGCCGAAGGATATCGCCCTCACCTGCGTTACCTGCACTTTCAGGCACCACGGAGCCCAAGCAAGGGCAGCATTAGCCACACGCCAGCTTGGATGCACCAGCGACCCGAATGAGATCCCGGGGCAGCGTGCGAACATGCGTGCCTCTTTGTACCACGCGGGAGATGACTCGGTGGCTTGTTGTAGCAGCTGCAGCCATCGGTCTTCGTAGCTGATCGATGGTATCCGCTACCCTCTGCAATCCGAGGAAGGGCCGAGGTTCCAGCCGCGCGCGCCAAGCGGCGGCGATGACGACCCCGTGTATTACTAGGCACGATTATAACTAGTTTTTATTTTTCGCACATGTAAAATTGTCGCCAATAATAGCAAACTTGTTATCTTGGATACACGACTAGGAGCTTACGCCCCCTCCCAATTCATGAACCAATCCGGTGCTCCCCATATAGCCAAAATCAGGCTGCACCGAACACTATGGGCGCATTTGGTAACCTGCATCCACTTTTTAGCCTAGTCCGCCAGTGTTGTGGCTGGCACTGCCAGCCTCATATAAGCCTTGGGCTATGAATTGCACACTGTTTGATAGCTCGCAGTACATGTGACTCAATTGAAGGATGCAATGATAAAACAAGGGAACACATGCTCACCTTGAAATATGGTATCCACCCCACACTATTGTGTTATCTTTTCTTGTGTTTGACCTATAGGCGACTTGATCATCCCCTCTCTCAGCTCACCGATTGCATACAACATTCGGTTGAAATAGCGCGATATTGTCTCCATGCTTCTTCTGAAAGTGTTGTGGATGACCCTAAACCTCTGGTTATGGCCAACCACATAAAGGAACATCGCGACTTGTTCTTCCACTGAGGTGTGGATGCTATCTACCAAAAGTCCAGCCATACTTAATCTTGTGACAAGTGCAAAGAAGGGGGCTCTTCTCATCCTGAGCATGTTCTGAGACTCTATATCGTTGTAGTTGTAGATGTAGTTCAGATTGGCCATCCTCTCTTGATCTCGGGCCAACATAGGATCGTACATCAGTCTAGGAAACACAGCCCGCCTAACGGCTCTCTTGTGCAACAATAGGATCCAGGCTTGAATCACCGCTACAAGCGCAGCTGCCTGATGGATAAACGACATCTTGTCGGCCTAACAAATCGGAGCTACGGCGAGTTGTTTCTAAATTGGTGCTTCAGCCCTACTAGAAACAGTAGTGGAGATAGTATCACGGTGGTTACCTCACCCATGGCGTCCGGGAGAAGGAGGAGATGCCTCGACATCACTGACGCCACCACATGGAGTTGGAAGAACCGTCGGATACGGTAGATCTACGTCGCCGCCGCCTCCGCCGCTCATGTTGTGGAATCAAGAGGTGTGTGTGTGTGGGGGGGGGGGGGGGTTTTGGGGGGGGGCAACGCTAGGGTGAGCCACCCCAGCAGGTGAGGGTACTCTTGGCGCGCGAACAGGCTGAAAACTTCCGCTTTCCGCGTCATGGATGGTGCGTGCATGCCACGAAATAGGGACGGACCCAAGTAGAGCCTAGTGGAGGCCTTTGAAATGTCAAGAACATTTATTTGAATTTTTATTAAACATTATTTAAGTTTATTAAATTTAAGCAAGTTGTGTCCCCACTCTGAATTTTTTCTGGGTCCGAGCCTGCACGAAAACGTTCAATTCAAGAGTTCTAGTTGGACCTGGCCCTTACAGAACGTGTTGGCCACAACGCAACGGTCATACGGAAAACCAAATAGACCGATTTCATCACGCCCTAACCTGTTTAGAGAAATACAGGCTACCAGACACGCCTGGAGGACGTGTTGACACTGGACATGCTCTAGGCGAAAACCCGTTTGGAGAGGACAAGTTTGTCCAAACATTCGGACGGGCCAGCAAAAGGCAAACCTACCCGCCCGTGCCTCCCCTCCCGTCCCAAATCTCGAGAAGCCTTTTTTCGGGAAACGTACCACAATTTCTCCACCAAACCTCATGAAACGCGTAGCAACAAGCAAAGAACTTGCCCAAACGAGTGAGCCACACGAGGTTCTGGTTTCGTTCGGGCAACAGCTTGGCTAGCAAAAAAAACTTGCTTCGATTAACCTCAACTTCGCCAAGACACGGAGAAGAAGCTCGACGTTTGCCTCCGACGTTGCCGCATACAAATATGCGAGCTGATTCTCGTGACCGCCTTCCGTATTTTAAACGTACTGCCGCGCCCCAACGGTCGTCTGGACGCCGGCCGCGTGGAGCAGCGCACGCTTCTAGAACCCTACCGGTCCCCGCCGCAGGGGTCCACGGCCGTAACCCGTCAGTGCACGACAGCCCTGCGATCCTCGCATCGACCGCTCCGACCACCAGTGTCGCACCGCCTGCCGTGCCTGTTCATTCTTAAAGGACTACCGCCTGACGCCCTGACCTGAGTGTGACAGGAACAGAGAGCAGACAGAGCGAAGGAAAAGCACCACGAGCTCTGCGCCGCCGTGGAGCGTCTCCGTCCTCCGAGCAGCACTAGCACCGCCGGTGAGTCCTTCGTTCCTTCTTCCCTCTATTCCTTAGCTTGACGGCATTGGTGAGCCAGTGACCCTCATCGACGGCTTGCTAAGCAGAATTCGACTGTGACCTCCTACTGAAGAAGCTGTTGTGTTCGTCGAGAGCAGCGACGGCATTGCGGCTGCAGGAGGGGATATGATCAGTATACCGAGCCCCGAACTGCGCAAAGACAGCGGCGGCGAGTACGAGGCGAGGAAGAGGCGGTCGCTGAGGGCGCGGTACGTCTACGGGCTCATCTTCTTCGCCACCAACCTGCTGGCCTGGTTCATCAGGGACTACGGGGCCAAGGTCTTCCACGGAGTGCACCGTAGGTTCCTTCTTTCCCTTCCAGACCCCCACTCCATTTGCCACTTTCTACATGTGCAGCTTGACGCCTTGCCATGAACTTCAGATGCCACATTTTGAAACCTGTTGTGCTCTGCCGTGCTGTTTCAATTTTCAGATAATTCGGTTTGTGGAGCAGGGGACTCGAAATGCTTCCAGTCTGGAGGAGTGCTTCGGGTGAGCTTAGGCTGCTTCGTATCCTTGATTTAACAACAAGAGGGATATGACCTGAGCCTCGTTCCTGAACCGCAAATTTGAATTTGCTTGGTGTAGTTTGTTAGGCTGCTTCTACTGTTTGTGTTCCTTCTGTTCACTTGCTTACATCAAGTGGCAGATATTTTTCTGGGTGATGTTTGCCACAACATTTGGAACCCGCAAGCTCCAGGGAGTTCGTAATTCATGGCATTCTGGATGCTGGGTGCTGAAGTTTCTTGTGTATGCCGTGTCGATCGTCACCCCGTTTGTCATCCCCAACATATTCATCCAACTTTATGGTAAGTTTTTTATTGTCTCCTTAATTGGTCATTTCACCATCCGTAAGGTGTTCTGCTACAATCTAGTTGCTTCAGAGAATGCAGTACATCATTGCACCCATAGATTTGCAGAACCATGTACTGAAAAAATGTTGCTTCGGGTACAATTAGAAAAGAGAAGAAATGCTCAACCTACCCTCAAGATAGAAAATAATTTGATTTTCAGAACGCAATTCCAAATTTAACAAATCTGAAATTTAAGATGACTGTGGGCTGAATCTGTGAGCTTGCAACTTTCTGGCAGGTATAAGTGTCAATGTGTATGTTTTGTAAAAAACAAGAGTATGGTTTAAAAGTTAAAACAACACCCCTAGTTATATTTTGCTTCTATATACCACAAAAGTTAACATAACTTTGGCGTAAACTTTACAGATTTCAATGTACATGTAGGAGTTTTTCATATTTTATCAACACATCGAACTGTGCCTTTTAACTTGTTGAAGCTCATATGTTTCTTGTCAGGGTGGTATGGTCATTTCACTATGGTCAAACCAATTGGCCCTAGTCAGAGTGGTACAGTGACCCCATTTCACCTCTTTGCAATGGTAGCACAGTAATTAGAATGTTTGCCGTGGTATTTTGACAATTTAAAATATTTGGAATTTTCCCTTTCCTCTAATCATTATATATCAGAGACCACGGTGTAGATATCAACGCCAAAGTAGAAACTTACAGATCCTTTTTTTGGGAAACCATACCGGAAAGATGGCATGAAACCAACTTTTACTTGATTCTGTAGTACCAGTTCCACTAAAACTTTCCATCTGAGTAATAATAGGTCTAAACCACAGTGGGCTGAAAGAAATCTATTCCATATCCTCTGCAGGTGAAGTTGCTCGTATGGGTGCCGGGTAATTTTAATGATTCTGGCATGTTGCAACATTTTTAGGTTTCTACTAAACTCACATCGCATTGCAGGTTATAGTTAATTTATTTTTCATGTTTTCTCCAGAGTATTTCTCATTCTCCAGCTTATAAGCATGCTCCACCTCATATCTTGGTGCAATAAACGTTGGATGCCAGATCCGGGGTCAAATCAATGGTACATAATTATATGAATACTCGAGCTAACTGTGTTTTGGTGTCTATTTAGTTCAGTGCAATATTAAGAAAACTATTTCAAGCATGACACAGATGACCTATTTTGTGCTTTTCAGTGGCCTGTTCGGATTGTTCTTATCAACTGTCTCCTTCATTGCTTCATTTGCCGGAGTTGTCATGCTATATATTCTGTACGTTCCAAACTCATCATGTGTGTTCAACATCTTCATTATTATATGGACGGCAATCCTAGTGAAGATAATGATGGCGGTGTCACTGCATTCAAAGGTGCGAGAATGATACAGCTCCAGGCCTCAACTTAGTTGTAGAGTAGTCCGTGATAGAATGTTTCAAGCAGGAAATTTTTATTGGATAAATGTTGACAAAAGAAAGAGTTGGTTCAGAAAAATATTGAAGTAGAATTAAACACAGAAAATACTAAAAAGTCAGATGAATAAGTGGTGTTAGGAACAAAAATAAGTTTTAATGATATATTTGGGGGAAATGGTCAATTGGAACAAGCAGGAAAGGACAATGTTCTGTTACAATGAAGAAAACGGTAATGATCAAAGGGATTATGAAGTTTGGGGCAAATGATCAGTTCTCTCCTTTGTTGCCTCGCTTCCCACACCACTCTAAAACCTACTAAGTTCAGAACAACAAAGCATCGCAATTTGATGGCCATATGCTGCAAGTTTCTAGATAAACCTTAATCGACGTTGCTCTATTTTTACTGTCTTACAACTGCAATACAATACAATACAATACAATACAATACAAGTGCCCTACTGCTGCAGTGTGCCACCTCTATGTTTAATGATACCCGGAACGTTTTGCTCTGGTTTCTGTCTGACATTGCTTCAACCTATATGAGGTGTTTGGTTTTAAATTACTTTGCTTTCCAAAAAGGTCAATGAGGGTCTTCTGTCTTCTGGAATCATGGGCTCATATATCGTGTTCCTCTGTTGGTCTGCACTACACAGGTATTATCCTATCCTTATATTTATATTCCTCATTTTTTACTCTATGGTTCAGTTATACAACACTCATTTTCATTGCTTGCAATGCACAGCGAACCACGAACAGGAAAGTGCTACACTGAGATGAAAATTGGCAAGGATGGTAATTGGGCTACTATAGTTGTAAGTAAAAAACTTGATGTTCCTTGAATGTTCATGCCATTTATAATATCAGACTCAAGATTGCTGCTACTTGTCGCTGAGTTTTGTTGTTAATACTTAAAAGGCTATTTCTACAAGGTCATTACGTTGTAACACCGTACCCTTCAGTTAATTGATTTCGAAGATTTATAAACCACAAAAATCATGCTACTAGGTCATTTATTTCTACCTCAGAGTGCAGCTATCATCAGCCTATTACCCCTAGATCCACCATGATCCCGAGCTTTGAGATTATGTTTCTGAAGGTTCATGGTTAACCTTCTAAAATTCTGAACCCTGACATTTCTACAGAATTTTCACCGTAGATTTTCCTGGTGTCAAGATCCCAACCTGAATATTTGTAAACACTGCCTAGCGCCTCGCCTCAATGTGTGGATCCTATAGTTCAGATTTAGTGAGGGTGTGCCAGCTACGTCAGTGGTTTAATCATACACACATATTTGTGATACGTATCATGTAGCATTGTAAAGGATGGTAGATTGGGGCTATCAGCATATTTCTGATAGAGCGCTCTCCCGATATATGTTGAGCATGTTTTCTGTTAGTATGGGCGGACATATCTTTCCTATTCTCTCGTGCTAGTAAATGCAATCTCTGTGTTCTAATTAACTGGTTTGTGCTTTTCTAGAGCTTCATTATTGCAATTTGCTCCATTGTGATGGCCACATTTTCGACTGGAATCAATAACAGATCCTTTCAAGTAAGTTTGAAGTATCAACTTTCTGCATGGTATATAAGTTCTTGATGGAGACTAATTAAGCATTCATTTTTCTGGATTAAGTAGCACTATGTGGACCTCTTTTGCTAAGGAAGCATCGAAAATATAGTCTAGTTCATCAGCAATCAATGTTGGACCCTCCTTAAGCAGTTGCTCGAAGCATCATTTAAATCTAATACTCTCTCTGTCCCAAATTAGGTGTCGCAGATTTGTCCAGATTCATATGTATATATACACTAAAACGCGTAGTATCTAGACAAATCCATGACAAGTAATTCGGGACAGAGGGAGTACATAAGGCTAAAAAAAAGATGATGTTCATCTTTGTTACTTTTGCTTTTACGTCTGAATGAGTTCGTTATTTAAATTTAACTATCATGAATCTCTTCAACGCTGTCAACATTACACACCATGCTAACAAAGATGTTATGTTTTCAGTTTCGGAACGACGAGATACAGTCGGAGGAGGACGCCCCTTACAGCTACGAGATATTCCACATCGTGTTTGCAGTGGGAGCTATGTATTTCGCAATGTTATTCATAAGCTGGGAGCTTAACCATCCAATAACAAAAAAGTAAGACATACTGTGCATAAAAGCACCTATCCTTAGATATAATCTGAAGTGACAAAATTCTTGATTGTCGATGGCATTCCCATATAGTGCAGTTCTTGTCATCAGTGAGATACTGCTACATTTTGACCTCAAATATGTTTGAGGTCAAATGCATCCGGTAACATCATCTCGATCACATCTTCTCAATCAGGTGGAGCATAGATGTTGGGTGGGCTAGCACATGGGTGAAGATCATGAATGAATGGTTGGCAGCTTGCATCTATGGTAAGTCTCCATTTCCTGCTGCTAGCCATACAGCTCGGTTAACCAAAATCTTTGTTTCCACTTCACATACAGTAACATTTAACCTTAGAGAATCTGGATGTGCCTTTTTCTTTCAAGAAACTTGCTGGCTCTGTTGCCTGCGCATTAGTTACTCCTACTTATTCTGCATGTGGTACTAGATGACATGGTCTGATTGTATTATTGATGCAGTAAAACTGTCTCCTTTTTTGTATGCAGTTTGGAGACTGATCACTCCAGCTCTACAGTGGAAGCAACCTGCAAATGATGTAGAGTCCGTGACACGTAACCCCACAATATAGTCTTGATGATAGCTAATTATTTTCTAACAATTTTCTTGTACTTCCTCCGACCCAAATTAGTTGACTTGGATTTGTCTAGATTCGAATGTATTTAAACATGATTTAGAATTAGATTCATCCGTATCTTGACTCAAATTTATCTAGATACGGATGTATGACTAGATATATTTGTATCTAGATAAATCTAAGTCAACTAATATGGGACAGAGAGATTACAAGTTTTGCCGCAACCTACAACAGTTAAATCGAATCAGACGGAGTACTAAAATAGGTCATCCACAGATCAACGGAGCATTTCAAGTGCTTGAATGGGCCTTGGTTGCAAATTTTGCAAAATCTCTATGGACTGCTGCTCTTGTTGAGAGGCCGCAATACTTCGTGGGCTACTCATGCAAAATAAGGGCCCATCTCAGATATGTCCCAGATTTGTTTCTTTTTCTAACAAAGTGAATATATTAATTTTGTGAAGATAGCAATTACAAGCGGTCTCTACTGCAACAAAATGTCCTAAAGATATTACGAATGCACATAGACTAAAACAAAAAGAAGAAGAAGAAAATCCCGCTACAGTGATCAATTCCACTCATTGTAGTTGCAGCACTAACCATCGGTCCACTACCAAGACAACATCCGAGATCCAAAATTTTCAAAAGCGATGTCTCCAAAAAGAAAACAATGCTACCCTTGAGAAAGTCCACACTCAAAACAATGATTTCAACAAGATCATTGTCAGACACAACCAATTAAGATCAGACTTTTAGTTTTTCACCATGAAAGATAAGACTTTGTGCTCCTGTTGTGTTATTGTTCCCATTGTCGATGCCACTGGTATAAGTCACGAATTACCAAGCAAAGTCCACATTGATATAAAGACTCGATCTACCATTTTAAGGCCTCAAACTCAGCCGTCATGACATTTTCCGCCATTATCTTCATCTTGGAAATTGAAACACCGACATGGCCCATAATGACAATAGACATGCATATTAGACAAATTTGAGACATTTTTTCCTGGATGGAGCTAATATCTTTTTCTCGCAATCTCTTACAAAGCATGCAAACCAGATGAACAAAACCATTCAGTTTTAGTCTCGGTCTCCCCTCCGCTCTGCCCGTTGTTGTCGATCCCGATCCAAAGATGGAGGAAGTGCATTGATTCGATTCGTTAACCGGATGACACGCTTCCCATTGAGTAAACGTCTTGGTAGGATCAGCCGATTGTTATACTAAACACCTATACCCTTTATAAACACGATTTGTCAATAAATCTTAATTAGTACTTTTTATATAATCTCCAAAGAACATTAACAAATAATTTAATCATGTTTTTTTGGTTGTATTTAGTTGCATTACCAACATGTAATAATATAAACTTAATGTTCACTATTACATTGAAATGACGCTATTTGGAAAAGATCAAATGTCAATTTTTATAGATACAATAGTAAGGTAAAACTTAATTAGAAGATATGTTATTTTCATAGTTTGAAGCATTACACTAACCCTAATTTTGGATATATGAAGTAAGTCATAAAAGGATGAAAAAGATGAATGCACATATGCATATTTGTCGGCATCTATTTTAGTAACTTTATATATCTTGATAGAGGATCTGAGAATGTGGATGTCTAACAAATATCCTAATAAAGGATACCGAACTACATTGTCTTGTTTAGATGCAATTGAAAACAAACTCTAGAGTAAATGGGATCTCAACAAGAGCTTTGTTTTTATGTTCTCCCCCTCACTAGTTGGTATTACCTTTTTTAGGGAAAGTTGGCATTACCTTTGTTCCTAAATGTAAGCATTTCTAGCAGTTCAAATTAAATTACTAAAAAGGCTTACACTCCGCTATGGAGGGAGTAATACTCATTAATTTGTTGTGAAACATTTCAGTATAATTATCTAGGGTTTTTAGTATTTTTTGATAGATGGTATATTAATATCTATAAGATATCAATGACTAGTTGAAACACTAAGAATGCACACAACCAAAAGCCAAAAAGTAAAATTGAATAAAAAAGAAACAAGATCCGCCACAATAATTAACGACTCACAATAGAGGAAAACACTACTGCACCGCACCAATCATCAGGCTCACAGTTGTAATACGTGTGGCGCAGTCCATGCTTTATTGTAACTCCAACAGACACGCTAAATTGCGCCAGCGTTGGAAAAACCATCGATTTAGCGTGGGGGAGTCAAAAAAACGGTGCTCCAACAAAAGCTGTAAAATACCGCGCTCTCAAAAAGTTTTAGCGCACGTCCAAGAAAATGCCAAATCATGCGAAGCCCAACTGCCGAGCGGAACTTTCACCCGCGCGAATTGGAGCCGTCCAAGCCTTCTCCCTGGCGGCTGCCAACGAGGAATTTGGACAGAATCGGTCCGCCAACCGCCGGAATCCCTTCGACGCCCGTTGCTCGCTGTCGAGCTCGACCACCACTCGCCGGAATCGCCGTTGCAGAGGCGACCCTCGTCGGGGAGGCGGCCCTCGTTGGGGATGCCGGAGCGGGGCTCCCATCGCTGCTCCCGTCCCGCTGGAGGAGGCCCTCGTCGGGAATGCCCGCTCGTGGCTCCCATTGCCGCTCCCGTCCTGCTTCCTTTTCTAATTGGATTCAACTAATTTTAGTGTATTTTTATTCTAATTCTTTTGTCCCGTTTGATCTTTTTTTTTATGTACATATGTGAAAAAGGTCCTTTTGGAGTTGTATTTTAAAGCTTCTGGCGGAGGGCTGCTTTTCATGCACTATATTTTAGCGCTTCCGCTGGAGGTATTGCCTCTCCCGCGTGCTAAAAAAGGATCCAGCGCGCTGCAACGAGGTTTTATAGCGCCAAAATTTGCAGGCTCTGTTGAAGTTGCTCTTATGACACTATCCACTAGATATGTGCTACTCAAACACTGAATTCAGGATTCGCAAAAAGAAAACACTAAATTTAGGTAAGAGTCCTTACATAATTCAAAATCCAAAATGTATCCAATCGTGCCCATTAGATGTGGTTTGACCAAAATGTATAATTTTACTAAATACTATGTCTGTTTTAAAATATATGATGTTTTAGCATTTTTTTTCGAAAATACATGTATGTAGACATTTTTATTGTGTTGTTCACTTATTTTATTATATAGACTAAAAGACATCTAGATACATGCACCTCATGAAAAAGACTAAATATCATACATTTTGGAACCGAGGAGTACACACTAGTACGATCATGGTGAGCGCCTCTCCGAAACCCTCCCTTTGTAGCTGAATGTTGAATGGGCTTTGGGAGCAAACTTTGGAAATGCATTGTGGACTGTTGTTGCCTAGGTCATACTGTTGAATTACTCCATGGGCTACGTGTGGGCTGATAAGAAGGCCCATCTCAAAACCTTTTCTCCCAGTCTCCCAGACTAATACAGCAAGGAAAAAAACAAAAGTATAGCTCTCGCAATCTCTTGCAAGGCATGCAAAGCACCATGAAGATAATCAGTCAGTTTCAACCCCAATCGCTCGAAAATCAAAACGCAAGGTCTGTTTACGCGTCTAGTATCAACTTCTCCACTCTCTGTCTCTGCCCGTTAAAATCGATCTCAATCTAGAGGTGGAAAAAACACATCAATTCAATTCGTTACCCGGATGGCACGCTTCTCTTGCGTAAACATCTTGATAGGATCGGTCGATCGTTAGTCCTGCCGGGATTCCATAAGGACCATAGACAATGAGCTTAGCCTGACGTGAAGCAACACTGCAGACTGCAGTTCTTGACTTGCTGTATTCCGATGTGGCCATTTCCAAGTTCAGGATACTCACAGCATATGACCACTGAAGTGAATTAAACACCGTACACCGGAGTATTAGTACTCCTACTACTAGTGTGTGCTAGCTAATTAATCATCTTGGAAACGGTGGCCCCGATCAACTGTGGCGGTGACTATTCTATCGCGATTTGCTCAACGAACACGCGTTCTTCAGAGATCTGCACCGTGGGCATGTGCACGCACAGGTACCGGTACACAGCTATAGGCGGCATTCGGCACATGCAGTGTTCAGACCTCGAGGCGTTCCTTGGTTTCTACCGCGTGATGTATGCAGTTCCAGGATATCTGATGCAAGCACAAGATGCTGATCCAGTTTGTATAAAAAAAAAAAGATAGCTGATCCAGCCTCTCTGAGAACTGAATACATACTGATCCTCTTCCAAATCCATTGTTATATAAGTATATCTTGACTGTACTTGCCCTTACATTATATATCAATCAGCTATGTTGTCACCACCTCTAGATTCTGAGTAGCTTAGTAGTATAATTTAGACTTGTTTGACGGTTTCTTCACATGTCCAAGACCCTGACACTCTCAGCGCTCCAGCAACATTTAACAATGATGATATAACTAAAAGATGACGTGTAATTGGAGCCCCGGTACCACTCCATGTTACCACAATGTTTAGAATCGCACATGTCACCAGGGCAAAGCAAAAACAACGGAACTCATCGCGAGTGGCGGCTCCACAAACCGCCATGTCTGAAAGAACATCATGTCCCGTCCGAAATGCCAAAGTGTTCGCCACTTGGTATCATTACAGTATTACACGACAGTGTTGACATTTGACTTGACAGGATCAGTGGCAAAATGGGAGTGATCATTGTCGCCCGCCGTGTCGCCTCGTCCAGCCACCACGTATGTATTTACGTCGCCGACGAGCGAGCGTTCTGGCGTCTGCCGCCGGTTGGTTCTTCTCTGAGAAACTCGAAAGGCGCCGGCGAAAGGCGGGCAAATGACAGTGTTCTTCTCGCTTTGATCCTCGAAAGTTTATGTAAGCCTCCAGCAGTTACCAAATCTAGAAAGCGAAGATCAATCATGCTTAGGGGCGATTGATTTGGGTAATGCAAAATAAGCAGTTTGAGCGCTAGTGCTGTTTTCCACAGGACGTACGTGTGCCAACCCTATGATGTTTTTTTTCCTTCTAAATTTCTACAGCAGACGCAGAAAAAAAAGATGCTCCAAAAAAATAAAGATGTGGCTAATCAGAGCCTGACGTGTCCAATCATTCGATCAGGACAAAGTGTGTTGGGATCATGCAATGCATGGTGGTAGGTAAAGACCAAGAAAGCACAAACAAACAGTTTCGGCACTAAGAGTAGTAGTATGTAGTATGGTTTGGGAACGAACTGAACGAGGGAAAAGTTGCTCTAGTCATGATCAATTCGTTCCTAACATGTTATCCAATATTAGTTTCCTTCTCTCGGCTTACTAATTAATATAACACGGTTGATGCTACACATGCTAACTGATTATCCACATGTGAAAGTTGAGCGCGCGGCTAGATTTCTCACCGATTTCACGTTTTGAGAAAAACATCATACTAGCAAGAATTAACTGCTACGAAAGCGTCCACTTTCTTCTTTCCCTTCTCTCTCTTCTCTACAGTAGCTTGAGAGCTTTCTCGGTGGTGCCGGGCAAACCGAAGTCCCTCCTAGCAGGCGATGCCGTTGGAAGGTGACTGAGGGGCGGCGCCGGCTTAGGTAGTTTAGGTTTTAGTTTTTGTGTTGTCTTTGTGCAGTCTTGGAGTAGGGTTCTAGATCCCGCCGGCCGGATCTGGGACAACTCGAGCAACCCTCCCGTCGGTGTGGGAAGCTGGAGGATCTCCGCAAATAAGCCGGCCCCGAGCTACTCCTTAGCGCCATCGGATGGCGCTAGGAGGTTGCTGCTCTCCCTTCTCGTCGGGGCTCTGATGGTCAGAGCCAAGATTGGGAATGGAGGCGTCGGCAGCTTGGAAGATAAGCCCGTTCTTCTCCTCTATGTCTTCACCAAGATTCAATGGCCCCAGATGCTCTCGGCCGGCCGTGGTGGCGAGGGAGAGCGAGCTTGGGTGCTGGCGACTGGTGGAGACGCGGTGAAGTGGATCCTGAAGCTGTGTCTGGTGGAGTTTCCAAGCGAAGGTGTGTTGGGATCATGCAATGCATGGTGGTAGGTAAAGACCAAGAAAGTGTTGAATAAAAGAGAAATTTACCAAGCGAATTATCCATAATAAACGCTAGATAAAACATGATTAGAATAATAGGCAATATACTAATAATGTGAAATAGCGAATACATATTAAGACATATAACCAAACAGGCTGCAAGACAAAGATCTTGAGATGCGATTAGAACAAGTTTGAGAAATAAAACATATACGGCAGCAGCAGAAGAGGAACCTCCGGTGTTCGTGTTGGCACCGTCGTTAGTCATGTCGTCGAGGAAGAGGGTACTGATGTCAGGGAAGAAGTCCTCGTTGGGAAAGACGTCGGCGCAATCGCTATCCGAGAGGGAGTCCGTGATGAAGCCAGTAGTCGCGCCGGTAGCGCTCCCCAAAAACCTTATCGCCCTTCTCCCGTACAGGACTCGAAGCAGCGGGGTCTCAGAGGCCTACTGTCCCGGCTTGCGGTGCACGCCGCAAGACGGGATAGGGAAGATCTAGGTAGCGCAGTGCTCTGGAACGGAGGCGTGGCAGTGTATCTGAGAGGAGGCACGACCTCTCTCTTATATAGACACAGAGGGGTAGGTAGACAGCCTGCACAGAAGATGAAACGAACGGACAAAAGTTGAAGCGAACAGGCGGCAGCCCACTGGACAGCCTCCACTCAGTTCGTATTTATTTAGCTCGTCTTAAATATTTATTTAGCTCGGCTCGACGAGATTCCCATAACCAGCAACCCTCGGCGCGCGCGAGTCGTGACGAGGCGAGGCGAGGCGTGGCGTGGCGAGGCGAGCGAGGATGAGCGCGCGTGTGGAACTCTCTCCTTCTCCTTCTCATCCTTTTTGGTAGGAGAGCTCACCTTATAAGTTGATCCAACTTCTACCCAACTAGCAATGTGGGACTAAACATTTGTCCCAACTCTTGCCTTGCATGAATGGGCCAAATGGGCCTCTAGGATTTCAGGAATTTATTGGTATATAATAAATGGGTTGAGCCTAATTAGGCAAAAATTTCCAACAATCCCCCACCAGATCTCAGAGGCACATGAAGTTTGCCTTTGGTTTCAAAACATTGTTTATATACCGGTACTGTAGTGGAGACTGTTAAGTTGAACTTCAACCTAGAGCTTTATGTTATACTAGGCTGCAACTTGTACAGTGGATTATGCCTTAAACTGCAAGTTTGCTGCGAACCTAGCTTCATAAAAAGTCTTGACCGATACTAGTCTACCATGGGACTTCCCCGCGGGTGGAGCTTATACGTCATACTCCATGACCTTTCATGAGTTTATTAGAGAGCACCCTACTCTCATAGACTGCAACGTTTTAACAGTCAGACTCATATAGGTGTGTTTTTGAAAAGATGTTCTGCAGGACAACATCTTTGCTTAGGATAAGCTACTTAGAACACATTAAGATAATAAATCAACTTGTCGTGCAGAATAGGAAAGTATTGCATCTTTATGGAATGGTGTTTATTAAAGTAGGGATACTTTCGTCTCAGCTAACCAACAGCTTGTCTCCCAATTCTAATTCACGGGATCTCCGATCACATAGAATGGTTTACCACTATGGAAAGCTTAATTTGTGGGTCTCATACCCATCTCCTTCGATGCATTTTCTATCACGTTGCGTGATAGACCCTTTGTGAAGGGATCTGCGAAGTTTTTAGATGTTTGGATATAATCCAATGCAATAACTCCAGAGTTTCTCATTTTCCTGACAGATTTCAGCCTCCTCTTCACATGTCTTGATGACTTCATATTATCCCTAGAACTATTTACCTTGAAAATCACAGTTTGATTATCGCGGTTCATAAGGATTGGGGGTATTGGTTTTTCAACCACAGGTAAGTTCATCAAGAGTTCACGAAGCCACTCTGCTTCAACAGTGGTTGTTTCTAATGTTGTGAGTTCTACTTCCATAGTTGACCTCGTTAAGATGGTCTGCTTGCAAGACTTCCAAGAAACAACGCCACCAACAAGTGTGAATACATATCCACTTGTGGCCTTTATCTCATTAGCATCAGATATCCAATTTGAATCACTATAACCCTCTAGTATCCTCGGATACCCGGTATATTGTATGCCATAGCTTGCAGTGCCTTTTAGATATCGCATAACTCTCTCAAGAGCATGTCAGTGATCATCTCCTGGATTTGAAACAAATCGACTGAGTTTGCTTACAGCAAAGGCGATGTCAGGCCTCGTGGCACTAGCTAAATACGTAAGCGAGCCAATAATTTGAGAGTATCTCAGTTGGTCTCTAGCATTTCCTCGATTCTTTCGAAGCAACACACTAGGATCATACGGTGTAGGAGAAAACTTGAAGTCGCTATACCCAAAACGACTCAAGATCTTTTCCACATAGTGAGACTGAAGCAATGTAATCCCACCATCATCATCTCTCAATAGCTTGATGTTCAGGATGACATCAGCTACTCCGAGATTCTTCATCTCAAAGGAACGAGATAAGAAATCTTTGACCTCCTTAATTGCATTAAGGTTGGTTCCGAAAATCAGTATGTCATCAACATACAAACAAAGGATGACTCCCTCACCCCCATCATGACGATGGTACACACATTTATCAGATTCATTTACAACAAAGCCTGCGGCAGTTAAAGTACTTTCAAACTTCTCATGCCACTACTTAGGGGATTGTTTTAGACCATATAGAAACTTCAACAACTTGCACACCTTTCCTTCTTGACCATTTACCACAAAGCCATCTGGCTGATCCATGTAAATTTCCTCATCCAACTCTCCATTAAGGAAAGTTATCTTAACGTCCATTTGATGAACGAGAAGACCATGAGAGGCAGCCAATGAGAGTAATACTCGAATGGTGGTCAATTTGGCAACAGGTGAGTAAGGGTCAAAGAAGTCTTCACCTTCCTTTTGAGTATATCCCTTGGCCACAAGCCGTGCCTTGTACTTCTCAATAGTACCATCAGGTCGAAGCTTTTTCTTAAACACCCACTTGCACCCTACAGGTTTGCACCCATAAGGGCGATCCGTGATCTCCCATGTTCCTTTAGCTAAGATGGAATTCATCTCACTATGGACGGCTTCCTTCCAGTAATCAGCATCAGGAGATGCATATGCTTCTGAAATGGAAGTGGGAATGTCATCCACAAGGTACACAATGAAATCATCACCAAAGGACTTTCCAGTCCTCTGTCTCTTGTTCCTTTTAAGAATTTCATTATCATCCTCCTTAGGACTTTCAGAGTGTTCAATTGGAATGGTAGGTTCAAAGAATGTATCAAATTTCTAATTAGATGAACTAGGTATCTCTGGATTTGATGAGTTAGGTTTATCTTTCATTGAAAAGATATCCTCAAAGAAAGTCGCATCAGTCGACTCCATGATTGTACCAACATGAATGTCAGGCACTTCAGATTTTACTACCAAGAATCTATAACCAATGATATGAAAAGCATAGCCCAGAAAAACACAATCAATGGTTTTTGGTCCAATCTTGCGCTTCTTGGGGATTGGTATATTAACCTTTGCCAAACAACCCCAAGTACGTAAGTAAGAGAGTTTTAATATTTTCTTCTCCCATTCTTCGAATGGAGTAATTTCTTTGTTCTTTGTGGGAACTCGGTTTAGGACATGACACGCAGTCAATAGTGCCTCCCCCACCATTTCTTAGAAAGACCCGATATGTATAACATGACGTTAACCAAATCTGTTAGAGTACGGTTCTTTCTTTCGGCTACTCCATTTGACTGGGGTGAGTAGGGAGGCGTCCTCTCATGAATTATGCCACGTTCCGCACAGAAGAAATCAAACTCGTTGGAAAAATACTCTCCACCACGATCAGACCTAAGCCTCTTAATCTTTCGATCAAGTTGATTTTCTGCCTCAGCTTTATAGATTTTGAAAAAACTCAAAGCCTCATCTTTTGATTTAAAAAGATACACATGACAATATCTCGTAGAGTCATCGATCAAAGTCATGAAATATTTCTTTTCACCTTTTGTCAACACACCATTCATCTCACAAAGATCAGAATATATGAGCTCTAGTGGTGTTAAATTTCCCACTTTTGCAGTCGTATGTGACTTGTGAGGTTGTTTAGCTTGCACGCAGACTTGGCACTTAGATTCCTTAACAGTTGTGAAATCAGGGATTAAATTCATTTTGGCTAGCCGCGTCATACAACCAAAATTAATATGAGAAAGACAAGAGTGCTAGACATTTGATTCAAAATTCGTGTAAGTATGATTAACAACTTTATTACAAATGACTGACAGAGATAAGCGGAACAAGCCTCCGCACTCATAGCCTTTACCAACAAAGGTTCCATACTTTGAAATTACAAATTTATTGGACTCGAATACAATCTTGTAGCCATCTCGACACAGAAGAGATCCGCTAACAAGATTTTTATTTATTGATGGAACATAATGCACGTTCTTCAGGCGCACGGTCTTTTTCGAAGTGAACTTCAGATCGACCGTACCAATACCATGAACAGAAGCATGCGAGCCGTTTCCCATCAGCACGGTTTGAGTCTCTCTGATCTGATATAAAGAAAACATGGAAATATCAGAACAAACATGTACATTAACGCCCGTGTCAATCCACCAATCAGGAAAATGACATAATGAAAGAACAGTAGGTAATATACCATACCCAACATCTTTCATCTCAACGTCGCCCATGACAACATTAGCAGTCTTGCTGCCCTTCCCATGCTGGCGCTTGTCAAAGCGGTTAGGACAAGTAGGAGCCCAATGATCGGGATCACCGCATACATGACAAGCACCTTTCCTCTTATCAGTCTTCTTATTGAAGCTGGTAGTCTGTGAGTCCTTGTTCTTTCCATCAAACTTCCCTTGACATTAAACTTGCCTTTGTTCTTGAACTTATGAGGCCGGAAGTTCCTTTTTTGTACCAGATTGGCATTAGAACCTCCCTCGGTACCTCGAGCACGTGTGTCTTTTGATCTCACCTTCTCTTCCACATCAAGAGTCCCAATGAGATCTGTCACGGAGAACTCTTGTCTCTTGTGCTTCAGAGAAGTAGAAAAATTCCTTCATGACTGGGGAAGTTTGGCAATAATGCCTCCGACAACAAACTTGTCCGGTAACACACAAGTGAAGTGCTCAAGCTCCCTGGCAAGTGACTGTATCTCATGAGCCTGCTCCACAATGGGGCGGTCATCAACCATCTTATAGTCATAGAATTTTCCATGACATGCAGTTTACTGCCAGCATCGGAGACTCCAAATTTTCTCTAGAGCGCATCCCACATATCCTTGACATTGCTAAATGACAGATATGAATCGACAATATTGTCACCAAGGATGCTGATCAAGGCAGCCTTGAAAGTGGTATCAAGTTTTTGGAACGCCTCTTTTTGAGCGAGATTAAGTTCTTCCTCAGGTGCGCCATAGATGACGTTATAGTAGCTCATGGTCTGAAACCAGAGCACTTCTCTCACGCCATCGTTTGTAACTGACACCTTCGAACACAGGTGGCTTCATAGAAGTAACAAAACCACTTGGGGCAAATTGCCTGAAATAAGGTTTTTGGAATGTTGAATAAAAGAGCAATTTACCAAGCGAATTATCCATAATAAACGCTAGATAAAACATGATTAGAATAATAGGCAATATACTAATCATGTGAAATAGCGAATACATATTAAGGCATATAACCAAACAGACTGCAAGACAAAGATTTTGAGATGCGATCAGAACAAGTTTGAGAAAGAAAACATACACGGCAGCAGCAGAAGAGGAATCGCCGGTGTTCGTGTTGGCACCGTCGTTAGCCATGTCGTCGAGGAAGAGGGTACTGATGTCAGGGAAGAAGTCCACGTTGGGAAAGACGTCGGCGCAATCGCTATCCGAGAGGGAGTCCGTGATGAAGCTAGTAGTCGCGCCGGTAGCGCTCCCGAAAAACCTTATCGCCCTTCTTCCGTATAGGACTCGAAGCAGCGGGGTCTCAGAGGCTTACTGTCCCGGCTCGCGGTGCACGCCGCAAGACGGGATGAGGAAGATCTAGGTAGCGCAGTGCTCTGGAACGGAGGAGTGGCAGTGTATCTGAGAGGAGATGCGACCTCTCTCTTATATAGACACAAAGGGGTAGACAGACAGGCTGCGCAGAAGATGAAACGAATGGACAAAACTTGAAGCGAACAGGCGGCAGCCCACCGAACAACCTCCACTCAGTTCGTATTTATTTAGCTCGTATTAAAAGTCCACTTGAGCAAAATGTTTCAACTTCTGTACGACTGTTCATATATACCATTCATGCGTAGCAAAATAAAACTCGGCTCGACGAGATTCCCGCAACCCGCGGCACTCGGGCGTCGTGACGTGACGTGACGAGGCGAGGCGAGACGAGGCGTGGAGTGGCGGCTAGATTTCTCACTGATTTCACGGTTTGAGCAAAACATCATAGTAGTATTATCACTAAAGGTTCATTAATTACTGTTGGAGTATTTATCTTACACAGATTGTGTTCTCCTACTACCTTTTTAAGTTTTTACAGTTGCATTTATGTCATGTCAAGAAAATATTCTTTCCAAACACTTTAGGCGCCAAGTCCTCCTTTTGAACTGATGGCTAAGCTACACAAACCATCCACAACTTTTCCCCGTGGCATGTAATCCATATCCGATACTATCAAGCTACCTTTAGACCAGTAACATCGTGTAGATCACATACACATAGGAGTAGATAACTACTTGGACCATCTCTGTTCTTCGCCCAATGACATGCCCCCTTTTTCCTGCCAAATAATAATACACCCACAAGTCACCAGCAACTCACGAGAACTAACTACGAATAATGATCTCGAGTTTTAAAATAGTCCACGTAACACATTATACTGCCAACTTGCAAACATTAGGGCCGGCCGTGTTCTTGCGTACGTACGGAGCTAGCTAGCAGTGCTTGAGTTTGGTTGAGATTAGAGAACTAGTAGAAAATAGGTTATCCGTCCGTGCCCCTAACAACATTAGTTCCGGTTGCGCAACAAACCGGAACTAATGCTGGCACACATTCCGGTTCGAGCGGGCACGGTGGCCGAATGTATGTGTCCTGGTTGTTAAGGATCATACGTCCCGGTTTATAACACAAACCGGGACTAAAGGTTGGCGTCAGCCACATGGCGTGGCACACACCTTTAGTCTCGATTTGTGTTACAAACCGGGACGCACGATCACATCTTCTATAAATGCGACGTCCCAGCCCTCTGTCTCCCCTCTGTTTTTTCTTGATGGAAGGTGTGAGAGGTGTGCTAGTTTATTTTTTTCCTATGCATGCATTCAAGGTGGTTGATGAAATATTTGAGCGAATGATCCCGTTCAATTTCTCACAGAACAAAAATATAGAAGGTGTCCGAGACGCACTTGAGCTTTCTCCTCTTTATTTCCCTCGATCGAGGTTAGCAATCTTATCTTTTTTCTGTCATTGATACAATGCATGTGTCGATGTGAATTGGTCATCTCACTATTTATGATGTCCTGTTTTTGATAAACTTACTTATATGATGCAGATGAACGGTCTGGAATGGATGTACGGTGACCGGCGTGTACCCGGATACATTAAAGACGTGAATAAATTTATCGATGTGGCTACGGCAAACAAAGAGAATGGTTTTATACATTGTCCATGTGTTCAATGTTGGAACAACAAGGAGTACTCTTCCTCGAAAATCATTCGCGGCCACCTGATTATGAAAGGTTTCATGCCCAACTATAATTGCTGGACCAAGCACGGGAAAAGAGGGGTTATGATGGAAGACGGTGTAGAAGATGATGATAACAACTATCATCATATGTTTCCTGAATACAGTGATACTGCAATGGAAGACAATAAAGAGGAAGGAGGTGAAGAACGGGCATCAGATAAGCCCGCTGATGAACTTGGTAGGGTCATTTATGATGCAAAGCGAGACTGTGAAACAAAAAATGAGAAGTTGAAGTTAAAAGGCATGTTAGAAGATCACAAGAAATTCTTGTACCCAAATTGTGAAGATGGCAGTATAAAGCTCGGTACCACACTGGAATTGCTGCGATGGAAGGCAGAGTGTGGTCTAACTGACTCCTTATTTGAAAAGATGCTGAAAATAATGAAGCCGAATTTTCCAAAACATAACGAACTTCCCGAGAGTACCTACGAAGCAAAGAAGACTCTCTGTCCTCTAGGATTAGATATGCAAAAGATACATGCATGTATTAATGACTGCATCCTCTACCGCGGTAAGGAGTATGAGAATTTAGATAAATGCCCGGTATGCAATGCATTGCGGTATAAGATCAGACGAGATGACCCTGGTGATGTTGAGGGAGAGCCCCTCCGGAAGAGAGTTCCTGCTAAGGTTATGTGGTATGCTCCTATAATACCAAGATTGAAATGCATGTTCAGAAACAAAGAGCATGCCAGGTTGTTGCGATGGCACAAAGAAGACCGTAAGAAAGACGGGAAGTTGAGACACCCTGCTGATGGGTCACAATGGAGAAAAATCGAGAGAGACTTCCCGGACTTTGCAGGTGACGCAAGGAACTTATGGTTTGGTCTAAGTACGAATGGCATGAATCTTTTTGGGGAGCAGAGCTGCAGTCACAGCACCTGGCCCGTGACTCTATGTATCTACAACCTTCCTCCTTAGTTGTGCATGAAGCGTAAGTTCATTATGATGCCAGTGCTCATACAAGGCCCGAAGCAACCGAGCAACGACATTGATGTGTACCTTAGGCCATTAGTTGAAGAACTCTTACAGCTGTGGGGCAAACCAGGAGTACATGCATGGGATGAGAACAAACAGGAGCCATTTGATCTATGAGGGTTGCTTTTCGTAACCATCAATGATTGGCCTGCTCTTAGTAACCTTTCAGGACAGACAAACAAGGGATATAAGGCATGCACACACTGTTTAGATAAGACTGAAGGTACATATTTGCATAAATGCAAGAAGGTTGTGTACCTGGTGAATCGACGATTTCTTCCGACCAATCATCCCGTAAGAAAGAAAGGCAAGCATTTCAAAGGTGAGGATCACCGAAGAAGCTGAACTCCTGCGGTGATGATGTATTTGGTATGGTCAAGGACATAGAAGTAATCTTTGGAAAGGGTCCCGACGGTCAATCAGTTCCGAACGACGTCTCTACAGGACACGCACCCATGTGGAAGAAGAAATCTATATTTTAGGAGCTGCCATATTGGAAAGTCCAACGTGTCCGCTCTTCAATCGACGTGATGCACGTGACGAAGAATCTTTGCATGAACCTGTTAGGATTCCTAGGCGTGTATGGGAAGACAAAAGATACACCAGAAGCACGGGAGGACCAACAAATTATGAAAGACCCAAAGAACATGCATACACAAAACAAGACGGATAAAGGGCGTCACTTAAGTCGTGCCATCTATGCTCTTACCAAAGCAGAGAAGGAAATCTTTTTTGAAGTCCTTTACAGTATCAAGGTGCCGTATGGCTTCTCATCTAATATAAAGGGGATAATAAATATGGCAGAGAAAAAGTTCCAAAACTTGAAGTCTCATGATCATCACGTGATTATGACTTGATTGCTTGATTGCATTGAGGGGGCTTCTACGGGAAAATGTTCGAGTGCCCATTGTGAAGCTGTGTGCATTCCTCAATGCAATATCTCAGAAGCTAATCAATCCAGATATTCTGAAAAGGTTACATAAGGATGTGGTACAATGTCTTGTTAGTTTTGAGTTGGTGTTCTCACCATCCTTCTTCAATATTATGACGCATCTCCTGGTTCACCTAGTGGAAGAGATTGCCATTCTCGGTCCTGTATTTCTGCACAATATGTTCCCCTTTGAGAGGTTCATGGGAGTCTTAAAGAAATATATTCATAACCGTGCTAGACCAGAAGGAAGCATCTCCAAGGGATATGGAATAGAGGAGGTCATTGAGTTTTGTGTTGACTTTATTCCTGACCTTAAGCCGATTGGTGTTTCTGACTCGTGGCATGAGGGAAGATTAAAAGGAAAAGGCACGCTGGGAAAGAAAGCAATGATATGTAGGTACGGGGATTCTTTCACTAAAGCACACTACACAGTTCTACATAATTCCACTTTGGCAGCTCCGTATATCGAGGAACACAAGAATATTGTACTCTCCAAAAACCCGGGGAAGCCTAAATCATGGATTACAGATGAACACATGAAGTCTTTTCGTGGTTGGATGCGGACACATCTCTTGAATGACACCTGTTGGAGATCACTATACTTGTTGGCGCGTCACCATCTTCTACTATATTGAATTTCCAAGGGTACGAAATAAATGGGAATACATTCTACGATCGCCCAAAATAAAAAAGCGCCAACCAAAATAGTGGTGTCCACTTTGATGCAATGAAGAGAATGGACAAAAGGACACATACTATGGTTACATAGAGGAGATATGGGAACTAGACTATGGAGTCTCTTTTAAGGTCCCTTTGTTTATTTGCAAATGGGTCAACCTGAATGGGGAAGGGTAAAGATAGACCGGTTATGCGGAATGACAACAGTGGATCTCAACAATCTTGGTTATAGAGATGAACCATTCGTCCTAGCCAATGATGTGTCTCATGTTTTCTATGTGAAGGACATGTCCTCCGCGAAAAAAGAAAAATATGTACGAATACATCATATGATGAGCCAAAGCATCACATAGTTCTTTTAGGAAAAGAAACATCGTGGGAATCGAGGACAAGACACACATGTCAAGATTATAATAAGTTTGATGAAATTTCCCTTCACGGTGGCCAAATCCCAAGCATTCCATTAAATAAAGAAGATGCTCCATGGTTACGTCTGAAGCGATCATAAGGAAGGACATATGCCAAGAAGTTCATGCTCATATTGTGTAACTCTAGTTCATGTCTGGCTGGGATATCTTATGATGTTTGCAATTTTCCAAGTTTAATAAATGTATTGAGTGTTAGTCCCGGTTTGTGGCTTGACCGGGACTATATAGGGGGGCCTTTAGTCCTGGTTTTGTAGTCTCGGTTTTTAATATTAATAAATGTCTTGAGTGTTAGTCCCGTTTTTTGGCTGGACCGGGACTAAAGGGGGCCTTTAGTCCCAATTCGTAGAACGACTTTCCCGAACTATGAAGAAGTTGTCCCGATTCGTACTTACCATTAAGATTGATCTCCAAACGCGCGTGATTACATATTAGGGAGTGCCTCTATGACTAGTTTCTTGGAGATGCCGGAGGACTGGGATCCGGCGGCATCTCCCTGAAACTGGTCGTAGTGGTGTCCCTGCTCTCACACACCATCTTGCAGCTTGTAACTTCTCTAACTAGATCAATACACCTGGAAGCTAACTAATTTCACATATTAGGGAGTGCCTCTATCACCAGTTTCTTGGAGATGCCGGAGGACAGGGATCCGACGGCATCTCCCTGAAACTGGTCGTAGTAGTGTCCCTGCTCTCAAAAACAATATTGGAGATGCCTCAATCTGGCTGGAGGACTGGACTCACAAGGATGTCTATTTATAGTACAAGCAGCTCGGCATAGTGTCGACACTTATGATATAATGTCGACACTCACCCCTATTATTAGTGCTGACTCGTGTTTTGTCCCGGTTGGTGTCTCCAACCGGAACTAATGGTGTATCTTTAGTCCCGGTTGGTGACACCATCCGGGACAAGGTACACGCCGCACGACATAATGTCGACACTCACCCTATCATTAGTCTTTGCTGGACCAAATGGCCAAATCCCTCCAACCGGAACTAAAGATGAACCTATCAATGTTGTTATGCCCATATTATGCATGCATGTGGACATTGGTATGGAGAACAATGTGTAGGGTTCGTAGCATGGAAAACAAAAAATTTCTATCGCATACAAACAAACAAGCCAAGATCTATCTACTAGATTGTAGCAATGAGTCGATGGAATAACTTACCCTCGAAGATTCCAAAGTGTTTAACGAGAGCGGATTGTCGTGGGTGATGTAGTCGTACTCTTCCCGATCTCAAGATCGTGTAGACGATCCTTCCGGCGCTGCATTCCGGCAGCGCTTCATGATTGGTCACACGTTGGTTTTCGACGAAGACCTTCCTCTCCTTGTTCCAGCAGCGGAGGTTGTAGCACTCTCCTCGCGATTCTGGCGGCCTGGCGTGGTACCAAGTAGAGGAGGTCCTGAGGGCTTCTTAAGCCGGGCGAGTATGGTGGAGTATGAGAGAGATATTAGTGGTCTAGAGATTAGACACACCAATTAGAAGGCTCTAAACCAAGGCTAGGGCAATTAGAAGCTCTAAACCAAAGCGGCTCTAAACAGGAGATTAGAGGATAGGAACTTGTGTGTCTAGAGGAGGCCTGCCCTCCTTTTATAGGTGGGAGGGGCGCCAGGGTAGAGTCCCTCCCAAGTCGGCCCTTTGGTTGGCCGGCTTGGAGGGACTCCTCCCCAAAGTCGGTTCCAACCACCTCTTGCTTGTTTCCCACAGTTTCCTGTTTTAGCCGTTTGACTTTTAAACTGGCCATTTGACTTTTCTATTTTAGGATTCAATTTAATCCTTTATTTGGAACAACAAGAACACTTAGTACATGATGCAATCATTCAATATGTAATGACACATTCATGTACCCTCCCCGGTCTTGGGACAATCCGGAACCTTCTAGAACATTCTCGATGAAAAACAGGAATCATTCCCAAACTCAAAGCGGACTTTCCTTATATGAATCTTATTCTCCGGACCATTCCGGATCACCTCGTGATATCCGGACCCCATCAGACTCGAACAACATTCGGTCTCTTTCTCATAATACCATAACTACTCAAACAACGTCGAATCCTTAAGTGTGTCTCCCTACGGTTCGTGAATTATGCGGACATGATCGAGACACTTCTCCGAACAATAACCAATAGAGGAATCTGGAAATCCATATGGCTCCCACATATTTCTACAATTACTTTGCGATCGAATGAACCACTTACATACGATACCAATTTCCCTTTGTCTCACGATAGTTTACTTATCCGAGGTTATGATATATCGGTATCTCTGCATACCTAGTTCAACCTCGTTACTGATAAGTACTCTTTTCTCGTTCCCGTGATATGTGATCCCTTGTGAGCCAGTCACATGCTTGCAAGCTAATTGGATGACATTCCACCGAGAGGGCCCAGAGTATATCTATCCGTCATATGGATGGACAAATCCCACTCTTGATCCATGTGTTTCAACCAATACTTTCCGAACACTCAATGCCACCTTTATAGCCACCCAGTTACGGTGTGGTGTTTGATGTCATCAAAGCATCCATCCGGTAAAGGTGATATGCATGATCTCATGGTCTAAGGAATTAGGTTACTATGTATCAGAAAGCATATAGCAATTGAACTATTGAAATGACTTGATCTTTATGCTACGCTTATCTATAGGAGTATGTCCACCATATCATTCTCCTAACGATATGATCTTGTTGTTGATAACATCTCAATGTTCATGATAGGGAAACCACAATCATTAATCAACCAACAAGCTAGTGAAGTATAGAGGCTATACTAGGGACTTCAAATTAAGTTTACAAATCACACAAGTATTAATGTTTCCTTGTTAATACTATTATAGCATGAATGTAAAATTTATCATAAACACAAAGATATAATAATAACTACATTTATTATTGCCTCTAGGGCATATCTCCAGTCTCCACTTGCACTAGAGTCATCTAATCTAGATTACATGGTAATATACCGAACACCCATGGCAGTTTGGTGTTGGTCATGTTTTGCCCTCGGAGAGGTTTAGTCAATGGATCCGCCACATTCGGATCTGTGTGTACTTTGCAAATCTTTATATCCCCATCGGATATGTTCTCGAATAGCGTGAAAACGCAGCTTGATATGCTTGACTTCTTGTGTGACCTTGGTTCTTGCGCATTGGCTATGGTGCCCATGTTATCACAGTAGATAGACATTGGGTCGGTAGCACTAGGAACCACAACCAGCTCTGTAATGAACTCTTTCATCCATATCGCTTCTTGTGAAGCCTCCGGAAGCGACCATGTATTCCGATTCAGTTGAAGATCTCGCCACAACGCTTTGCTTTACTCCTCCATAAGCTCGCACCATTCAAAATAAATACGTATCCAGATTGTGATTTAGAATCATCCGGATCGGTGTTCCAACTAGCATCGGTGTAACCATTAACAACGAGCTGTTCATAACCTCCATAAGAAAGAACCATATCCTTAGTTCTTCTCAAGTACTTAAGGATGTTTTTGACCACTGTCCAATGATCCACTCCTGGATCACTTTGATATCTGCTAGTTAAACTAACATCATATGCAATGTCGGGTCTAGTACATAGCATGGCATACATTAGAGATCCTATGGCTGAGGCATAGGGAATCTTACTCAGCCTTTCTCTATCTTCGCCGATGTCGGACTTTGAGTTTTACTCAAGGTCGTATTGGGCAACATGGGCAAGAACCCTTTCTTGCTTTCTTCCATTCCAAACCTCTTTAGAACTTTGTACAAATATGTACTCTGTGACAATGATATTTGGTGTTTCGATCTATCTCTATAAATCTTTATGCCTAATATGTAAGCTGCTTCGCCAAGATCCTTCATTGAAAAACTACTATTCAAATATTCCTTGACACTATTAAGAAGGTCTACATCATTCCCAATCAACAATATGTCATCCACATATAGTATTAAGAATGCTACAGAGCTCCCACTCACTTTCTTGTAAATAAAAGCTTCTCCATAAGTTTGTATAAAACCAAAACTTTTGATCACCTTATCAAAACGTTGATTCCAACTTCGGGATGCTTGCTTCAACCCATAGATGGACCGTTGAAGTTTGCATACCTTGTTAGCATCTTTAGGATCGACAAAACCTTTGGGTTGTATCATATACAACTCTTCATCAATATCTCCATTGAGGAATCTTTGTTTTGACATCCATCCGCCATATCTCATAATCATAATATGCGCGATTGCTAACATAATCCTCCAGACTTTAGCTTCTCTTTGGTGAGAAAGTCTCATCGTAGTCGACTCCTTGAATTTGTGAAACCCTTTTGCGACAAGTCGAGCTTTATAGACAGTAACATTACCATCAGCATCTGTTTTCTTCTTGAAAATCCATTTGTTCTCGACAGCCTTCCGGCCATCCCATAAGTCCACCAAAGTCCATACTTGGTTTTCGTACATGGATCCAATCTCGGATTTCATGGCTTCTTGCCATTTATTGGAATCTGGGCTCATCATCGCTTCCTCATATGTCTCAGGGTCATCGGTGTTGTCCACCAACATGACACTCATAAGGATCATACCAATCTGGTGGTACGAGTTCTTGTTGACCTCAGGGCTCTGAGCAACTTCAACCGAAGTTTCATGATCACCATCATTAGCTTCCTCTCTTATTGGTGCGGGCACCACAAGAACTTCTTAGGTCTGCGCTACTCGCAATTTCGAGAGAAGGTTCGACAACCTCGTCGAGTTCTACTTTCCTTCCAGTCACTTCTTTCGAGAGAAATTCCTTCTCTAGAAAGGATCCATTCTTAACAGAAGATTTTTTCTTGGATCTATGATAGAAGGTATACCCAATAGTTTCCTTGGGTATCCTATGAAGACGCATTTTTCCGCTTTGGGTTCAAGCTTATCCGTAACTTCTTTACGTGAAGCCGCATCCCCAAACTTTAAGGAGCGACAATCTAGGTTTCTTCCCAAACCATAATTCATACGGTGTCGTTTCAGCGGTTTAGACGGTGCCCTATTTAAAGTGAATCGTTTGTTTCTAATGCATAACCCCAAAATGATAGCGGTAAATCATAAGTGACATCATAGAACGAACCATATCTAAGAGAGTTCGATTCGACGTTCGGACACACCATTCTGTTGTGGTGTTCTGGCGGTGTCAATGTGAAAGTATTCGCATTTCTTCAAATGCTGCCAAACTCGTAACAGATATTCACCTCCACGATCGAGCGTAGAAATTTAATCTTCTTGTTACGTTGATTCTCTACCTCACTTTGAAACTCCTTAAACTTCTCAAAGTTTGGATTTATGTTTCATGAAATAGATATACCCATATCTACTCAAGTCATCCGTGAAGGTAAGAACATAACTTGATAACCACCGTGCGATGCTACACTCATTGGTCCACACACATATGTATGATTTCCAATAAGTCCGTAGCTCGCTCCATCATACCGTAAAATGGAGTCTTAGTCATTTTCCCATCGGACATGCTTCGCATCTTTCAAGTGATTCAAAATCAAGTGATTCAAGAAGTCCATCGGAATGGAGTTTCTTCATACGCTTCACTCAATGTGACCAAGGCAGCGATTGCCACATATAGGTGAATTATCGCTTGATTTCAAAGCGTTTAGCCTCAATGTTGTTGATATGTGTATTTCCACTATCGAGATTCAATAAGAATAGACCATCTATCAAAGGTGCATGTGCATAAAACATATTACTCATATAAATCGAACAACCATTATTCTCGACTTAAACAAGTAAGTCTACAATAAACAAGATCCGATATAATGTTCATGCTCAACACGGGCACTAAATAACAATTATTTAAGTATAAAACTAATCCCGATGGTAGATGAAGGGGTAGCGTCTTGACACGATCACATCGACCTTTGATCCGTTTCCCATGCGCATCGTCACCTCGTTCTTCGCTAGCTTCCGTTTATTCTGCGGACTGTTTGAGTTACAAATATGAGCAACCAGAACCGATTCAAATACCCGAGCACTACTACGGTACTAATGAGATACATCAATAACATGTATATCAGATATACCTTTCTTCTTGATGTTGCCGTTCTTCAGATCCTCCAAGTACTTTGGGCAATTCCGCTTCCAGTGACCTTCTCCCTTGCAGTAAAAGCACTCAGTATCAGGCTTGGGTCCAGCCTTGGTCTTCTTCGCTGGCGTGGTAACTTTCTTACCACCCTTCTTGAAGTGTCCCTTTTGCTTAGACTTGCCTTTCTTGAATTTGGTGGTCTTATTGACCAACAACACTTGGTGCTCTTTCTTGATCTCCACTTCTGCAGACTTTAACATAGCAAACAGTTCTAGCAACTCTTTGTTCATGTTCTGCATGTTGTAGTTCATCACAAAGTTCTTGTAACTTGGTGGTAGTGATTGGAGGACACAGTAAATCCCCAAAGCATTAGGAATCACTATACCCAAGCTTTGAAGTTTGTTTGCGTGCCCAGACATCTTAAGCACATGCTCACTTGTGAGCTGCCCTCTTCCATCTTGCAGTTAAAGAACTTTTCAGCCTCATAGCTTTCAATTGCGCATGAGTCTCAAAAATCAATTTGAGATCCTCGACAATATCATATGGGTCTGAATTCTCAAACCTTTTACGAAGCTCGATTCCAAACCATACAAGATAGCACACTGAACTATGGAGTCTTGATTCTTCGAAGCGAGGTAAACATTCTTTACTTCATTGGGAGCATCAGTGCAGTGGGTCACCCAGTGCATCCACATAGGTCAAATTACCAGCTGTGAGGACAATCCTCAAATTGCGGAACCAATCCATGAGTTGCTTCCATTGTTTTTCAACTTTTCTTTCTCTAGGAACGCATTAAAATTGATGGTAGGGGCTGCCATTGATCTACAACATATATGCAATAGTTTAGACTAAGTTTATGACAAATTGAGTTCAAATTAATTAAGTAATTAAACTAGGTGAACTCCCACTCAAAACAACATCCCTCACATTGTTTTAGTGATCACACGAACCAAATCCACTACATCAACACCGATCATCACGAGAGTTGATATAGTTTCAATGGCGAACAATCGTCATGTTCATCATATCTAATATATGATTCATGCTTTACCTTTCGGTGATCCGTGTTCCGCGACCATATGTACATGCTAGGCTCAAGATCAAACCTTAGTTTCCGCATGAGCAAATCTGGCTTGCTCACGTTGTATACACTTGCGTAATCTAACACACCCGATCATCACGTGGTGCTTGAACAACAAGCTTTATAGCAGTGCTAACTAAGGGTGAACACTTTATGACTTGAAATTCATGTGCATGAGGATCATCTTATAATGCTACCGTCGTCTACTAAGCAATACAAGATGCATAAAGGATTAACATCACATGCAATTCAATAATATGTGATATGATATGGCCTTTCTTCTTTGTGCTTCCGATCTCCATCTTCAAGCACGAACATGATCTCCATCATCACCGCATTGCATCAAGGTCAATGGCGCTTCTCCATGGTTGTCGCCCACGGCTTCAACTATTACAACTACTTTGAATAGACACAGGTCTTAACATAAATTAAAGACAACCATATGGCTCCTGCGGTTGCCAACTTACAATAAGGAACATTGCATACATCAAATATAATCACAATCATGGCCATATCACATCACTTTGCACACCCCTGCAAAACAAAGTTAGACGCCTCTACTTTCTTTGCATATTTTACGTGGTTTGGGGCTTTCAATAAGTGTCGTTCTAACTTACGAACAAGAACCAGAACATTGATACTAGCATTGTTGATCACCCGTTGTAAATTGGATCTTAACTATGCTAGGAGAAACATGCACCCGCAAAGCCACTTATGCAATACAAGTTGCATGTCAAGCGTGGAGCAAGTCTCATGAACGATGTCATGTAAGGTTAGCCCGGGCCGCTTCATCCCAACATACCGCAAGATGCAAAGTACACAAGAAGCAATCGACAATAAAAGCATCAACGCCCACAATGACCATTGTGTTCTACTCGTGCAACATATCTACATATAGACACGGCTCTGATACCACTGTAGGGTTCGTAGCATGGAAAACAATATTTTTCTATCGCATACAAACAAACAAGCCAAGATCTATCTACTAGATTGTAGCAACGAGTCGATGGAATAACTTACCCTCGAAGATTCCAAAGTGTTTAACGAGAGCGGATTCTCGTGGGTGATGTAGTCGTACTCTTCCCGATCTCAAGATCGTGTAGACGATCCTTCCGTCATTTGCGTTCGCGCTTCCGATCGATCACCGCGTTGATTTTCGGCGAAGACCTTCCTCTCCCTTGTTCCGGCAATGGAGGTTGTAGCACTCTCCTCGCGATTCGGCAACCTGTGGTACCGAAGTAGAGGGAGATCCGGAGGCTTCGCCTTAAGCCGGGCGAGTATGGTGGAGTATGAGAGATAGATATTAGTGGTCTAGATATTAGACACACCAATTAGAAGGCTCTAAACCAAGGCTAGGGAAATTAGAAGCTCTAAACCAAAAGCGGCTCTAAACCGAGATTAGAGGATAGGAACTTGTGTCTGTCAGGAGGCCCTGCCCTCCTTTTATAGGTGGAGGGGCGGCCAGGGAGGAGTCCCTCCCAAGTCGGTTTTGGTTGGTGGCCCGGCTTGAGGGACTCCTCCCAAAGTCGGTTCCAACCACCTCTTGCTTGTTTCCAGGTTTCTGTTTTAGCCGTTTTGACTTTTAAAGCGGCCATTTGACTTTTCTGCTTTAGGATTCAATTTAATCCTTTATTTGGAACAACAAGAACACTTAGTACATGATGCAATCATTAAATATGTAATGACACATTCATGTACCCTCCCCAGTCTTGGGACAATCCGAACCTTCTAGAACATTCCGATGGCACGGAATCATTCCCGAACTCAAAACGGGACTTTCCTTATATGAATCTTATTCTCGGACCATTCCGGATCACCTCGTGATATCCGGATCCCATCCACAATCATTAATCAACCAATGCTAGTGAAGCATAGAGGCTATACTAGGGACTTCAAATTGTTTACAAATCACACAAGTATTAATGTTTGCTTGTTAATACTATTATAGCATGAATGTAAACATTTATCATAAACACAAAGATATAATAATAACTACATTTATTATTGCCTCTAGGGCATATCTCCAACACAATGTTGCAGAGGAAGTTTTCGCCGCATTTTAGAAAAAGCCATTTTCCATTTTCCGAAAAAAGGGTCGTTGTGAAGTAACCACCAAAATGCTCGTAATGCTACCGTCCCATTTTTATAAAAATACTAGACCAACTTACATGGACTATCTTCCAATCGGACATTTCAAACCTTTTCGTCCATCTCGGAAAAAATGACAAATGTCTACCTAATCGGTAGGAAGGGTCCGCTTTGTACTATGTACATGATCTAACGCCTGTGATTTTCTCGAAAAATCATTTTAGACTCGCAATATGTGGTTTCTTCGTAGTTCCAATAAGTTCTAACGATGCTCGCCCCTATCTTCATGCACCGGTGACCATAGTTAAATTCAAAAAATCAAATGGGCAAGAAATTCAAAAAATCAACAATGAAAATCCTTTGTGTGTCATATTATGTGACATAGTTGAAAGGAAAATACCATACTTGGTATATTGATCATGTCTCAAAAACCTTCACAAAATGACCTATCATGTTCGAGGTTTCATGGCTTGTCCAAATGACCGATGTTATGTGCTGAATCACGGAATAGTTTGTGATGATGTGCCCATATTATGCATGCATGTGGACATTGGTATGGAGAACAATGTTGCAGGAGGAAGTTTTCCTTTTCGTCGCACGTAAAAGCCATTTTCCATTTTCCGAGCGCAAAAAAGGGGTCATTTTGTGAAGTAACCACCAAATGTCGTTTCGTAATGCTACCGCCCCATTTTATAAAATACTAGACCACCTTACATGGACTATCTCCCAACCTAAGATATCTCAAACCTTTTCTTCCATCCCGAAAAAGGACAAATGTCTCAAATCCAAGGAAGTGGGTCCTGCTTGTACTACAGTGTATGATCTAACGCCTGCGATTTTTGAAAAAATCATTTTAGACTCGCAATATGTGGTTTCTTCAGATCCAATGCAAGTTCTAATGATGCTCGCCCCTATCTTCATGCACGCCTGGGCCATAGTTAGAAATTCAAAATTCAAAACGGCATAAGAAATTCAAAAAATCCGGAACAATGAAAATCCTTCGGTGTCATATTATGTGACATAGTTGAAAGGAAAATACCAGACTTGGTATATTGATCATGTCTCAAAAACCTTCACAAATGACCTATTATGTTCGAGGTTTCATGGCTTTCCAAATGACCGATGTTATGTGTCAATCACTTACATAGTTTAGATGTGCCCATATTATGCATGCATATGGACATTGGTATGGAGATCAATGTTGCAGGAGAAAGTTTTCCTTTTTGTCGCACGGAAAAGCCATTTTCCATTTTCCGAGCGCAAAAAACGGGTCGTTTTATGAAGTAACCACCAAAATACTGTTTTAGAATGCTACCGTCCCATTTTTCTAAAATACTAGACCACCTTTCATGGACTATCTCCCAACCGAGACATCTCAAACCTTTTCTTCCATCCCGGGTAAAAAGGACAAATGTGTGCCGAATCTAGAGGAAGGGTCCGTTTGTACCACAAAGTACATGATCTAACGCCCGTGATTTTTTGAAAAAAATCATTTTTAGACTCGCAATATGTGGTTTCTTCAGAGATCCAATGCAAGTTCTAACGTTGCTCGAAAAAACCTTCACAAAACCCTAAACCCTAAACCCAAGTTTCTTCCCGCCATGTCTTCCCGCGATCATAAGATTGACTATATGTATTAATTGAGACATTTTTGGCACACATATATATCTCAATATGGAAATCAATGTCATATTTCTTCTGTTAACAGTATATGTATTAAATGAGCCATTTTTCTTCCTGTCATTTTTATTCCCGCCATTTTTTCCCGCTAGTTCTTCCCGCCATTTCTTCCCGCCAGTTCTTCCCTCCAGTTATCTTCCTGCCATTTCTCACTATATATATATATGTAGGGTTGGCCTCCATTGTCATTGCACATCTCTAGACTCATATCTGCAACCTCATCACTCTTTCTTATGGCTTCCACCGTAGCACTAACCCCCAGGGAGGCGGAGGCGCCACCGAACTACCCCTTGCCGGCCAAGACCGTGTCCCGGCTAGATGCTTAGCGCCAGAGGCATGCCGCTCCTCCGCCCTCTAGGTGTGGCACGATGGCCATCACGAACCACTACTACTGAGCTCACGCCGAGCAATGGAGAATCCCAGATGGCATCCCACTATTTCTCGACTTGGAAAGCCTTCGTGGATCGGCGAGAGGCGCCGCAGCACAAGTAGGACGGCCCACCTCCTCCGAACTTCAACGAGGGTGCTGGCTGGCCGTGGTGCGACCGGACTTCCGTAGCTGCGCCATGGCTCACGACACCGACTCTAACCTCACCCTCAAGTCCACTTTCGCACTCAAATTTCAAGGTTCAACTATGGCGACCCCGACGAAAACAATGACGACGGCCACATGTAGCAAGCATACGACATTAAGCATGTAGTATTACAGGTGTAGGCAGAGCATGACCTAATCACTCCAATATTGCAAAACAAGTTCAACAGGGCTTAATCTGGCCATGTATCTTAATTTTCAGTTTTTCTATGTAACTTAGTGTTAGTTGTGTTATGTACTTTAATTCCAGTTCTATCCTAATAAAATTTTCTTCCCGCCCATTATTTCCCGTCTTTTTTTCCCGCCCATTAATAGATAAAAAATATAAGTTAATTCAAATCCAAATTAAAAACAGAAAATGGTTTTGAATTAGTTATTGAAATCCAAATTAAAAACAGAAAATGGTTTTGAATTAGTTATTCAAATCCAAACACTTTTTATGTTTAAAGTTTTCTAAATTCCAAATTAATATTCAAAAAATATAAGTTAATTCATTTTTAATTTTTAATGGTTCATAGTTTAAATGGTTACATTAATTATTTTTAAAAACAAAAAATGTGTTGAATTATTATTCAAATTCAAACACTTTTTATGTTTAAAGTTTTTCTAAATTCCAAAGTAATTATTATTTAAAAAACATTACAAATTAAAATCCCAAAATAAAAAATAAGGCGGGAAGAGAGATAAAATTCCTGATTTTTTTGAAAACAGGGTCATACGTCCCGGTTGGAGCCACCAACCGGGACTAAAGACCCCTGCGCGCCCCTTGGGCTGATGAAATAAGGTGGAGTATACGTTCCGGTTGGTGGCTCCAACCGACGAGGACCTTAGTCCAGGTTGGAGCCACCAACCGGACAAAGGCCCTTCGCTTATAACCGACGCCTCCTCTTCTTCTTCCCATCTCACTTGTCCGCTTCATCGACAAGACACATGAGACGCCGCCCACGACGCCGGGCAGCTACCCGAGTTCCACGCCTTGTCGACCTTGCCACGAAGCTCACCGCTCCCTCTATCTCCCCGCAAAAGGACTCAAGAGGGCATATCGCCGCCATCGACGCCATCCTTCCGCTGTCCCCTGCTTGCTTGTCACAAATTCGTGTGACCTATCCTTCCTCCGCCCTACTTGGCCACAAAGGTCTCATACAGACCTAGCGCAGCCCATTGATGCCTGCTTGCTTGCTCGAGCCCCGTATACTCGACATCGCTCGTTAGCGCCGCCGCAAGCGCACTCCGACGAGGAATCTAGGACGAACATGAGCACCCTTCCTCAACCGCGACCACCACCGAGCCCACTCACCACCGCAACCTCTGTAATAGTCCATGCCCCTTACCCTCCGAATCGCCGGAGAACCACCTCCCGCCACGCCGCCGCAAGGTAGTGAGCAAGACTACCAACTCATGGCCAAATGATGAGATCCATTGATCTGATCCGAGGGCCGCATTAGATCATGGTTCTCGCCGTGGTGTCATGGTGCCCACAAGGGTTCAGTCCCACCTGCCATCCTTAGAGGCTAGGTGCCTCAGGCAGTTAGCAGTGGCCTCTCGTCCAGTCCACCCGCACAAGCCCCGGTCCAAGTCCCACCGCCTCGTGGAGGCCGAGGTGCCACGGGTTCTCCTCACCCACTATGGCTAGAAGTGGCCTCGGTGTAAAAATGTTTTCTGCTTGTTTAAATTCAAATGGTTTAGTTAAATCCAAATTGATATAATATTGTAAATTCAATAATTAATTAATTATAACTCTAAAAATACAAATAATATATCAAAATGTTCAAAAATGAGATCTAACTATTTAACCTATAATCATGCATTGTTCAACAACTTTCAAGACAAGTTTAATTAGAGAACAAAATCAACCCTCTCATATACTCCGAGTTTTGAGTTAGGGTTTTCACCCTCTAACCCCGCTTAAATTGCCGAGCATGTCTTAGGGTTACTTTTCAATACAAATCAACTTGTCATATCATCATCCTTGTTTGATCATTGCATCGATGCCATGTGTTGATTGTTCCCTCTTTCCTGTTCGGTTCTTCGCGGTAGAATACAAGATCGAGATCAAAGACCGAGGTCAACACCATCAAGATCAAGATTTCTTGATAGCCATCGTATTGTAGATGCTTAGCCATGATATTAGTTGTCATAGAACCCTTGAATCGATGTTGCACCTAGGGTTAGCCGTGTGTCCTCGCCAGGCATCCCGAACCCGAGGGTTGATTGCCGCCTTTCTTCATGATAGGATCGAGCCCGATGGTTTCTCCAATTAGGGTTTCGATATTGTAAATTCATTTTTATTATTGTATGTATATATTAGGGTTTCTCAATTAAGGTTTATTTCTCTCAACACCGCACTAACATTCTCCCTTAGCCGACTTATCCGCTTTTCCACCTATGTAGAAAATATGGACCCACATGATGTAGACGAATAAAAAGGAAGAGTTGATCCAAGGTGTGATCCGGGAAGAAAATTTAGATGTATCGACGCTTCTCAACAACTCCGGTGAGGGCGATCCTCTTTCCGTAGAAAACGACTTGTTTGAGGTTGAAGGTGATGCCTTGAGGGAGAAGGCGATGCCTTGTGTAATCGAGAAGACGCATCCCCGTAGGTGCATGTAATATAATTAATTCATTAATTAATCATCTACTATCTATATAGAAATAGTAACGACGATCTTTCTTCTTTAGCCCTCCTGATCGAAGAAATTCCATCAAAAGAGTATTTGAGGCCCAACCAAAAAGTTGGAAGACCATGAGAGGTTCAGGATCGAAGATATCGGTGAAGATGGCAAACCGATTGCTCCCGAAGTTGTCGCAAACAAATTTGTGGCACAATACAGAGTAATCGTTAGGGACTTCATCCCGATCACCGTTCGAAATTGGAATAGGCCTGCTGATGCGGAAGAAGAGGGAACGTCTTTATTTCTCCCTACTGTGGCCAAAGATTTACTGCGGAAGAGGATCATGGTTAATTTCAAACTACCGAAGATAGAGCTGGATCCAAAGGCGGAGGATCCAGTTGAGGACGCCTTAGAACATGCGCGAGCCATGGAGGCTAAGGTCAGGGAGTGGGCTATGAAGAAGATGGCCCAGTGTTTCACCAACTGGAAGAAAAGATTGCACCTTGAGTATGTCGTGAAAGAGAAGACTCCGGATTTCAAGAAGATTAAGTTTGAGAAGATAAAACCATTCTGGGACGAGTTTGTGAATAACAAGACATCAGAAAAAGCTAAGAAAATGTCTCGAATCTAATAAGTGAATGTCGCTAACAAGAAGTATCACCATACTATGGGGCAAGGTGGCTGTGGTGGCATTCCTAAGTGGGAAACTTGAGGATGAATCGTGCTAAAAAGATCATCCTGCAGATGTATTTATTGGATCGAACGCAAGGAATTGGTTTTACGGCATGGGGCAAGTTGGACTCGGAAGGAAGTGTATATATAACATATGTCATAAAGAAGACCCCTTGCCAATCGAGAAGATGAGAAAAGCAAGAAGGCTGTTAAAGATGGGGACTTCATTCCCGATAGAGAATGATGAGCTCACACTCGCCTTGGAAATAAGGAACATGATGGACGAACACGAGGCACAAGCAGCTCCCAACCATGGAGGACTGGGTTTCCCGAAGAGAGGAAGAAACATCTTGATAGAAGTCGTTAGAGGAGAAAGGACAAGGCGGAAGTTGAAGCAGATATTCAGAAAGTGCGAATGTGTATAATTGAATAACGAATAAAGCAACAACAAGATGAAATTAACGCACTTAAAGAGCAAAGTACTACCGTCCCATCTCAGTAGCACATGGTGGTAGAGCATGCATTCGATGCTACCGGCCTATCGAATAATCGAAAAAGCAGTGTGGCTTCCACCGAGGTCCCGGATGATGACAATGACGATGACGATGGTGCACCGACGATGGCTCCTTTTGGCTACCAAAGGATGATATCACACGATGACACATCGCAAGCTATATGTCAAAGTTGTGAACATATCAATGAAGGTGGCTGGCTATGCCTTACCAATTGGACCCACACCAACTTACCACTGTCGTTCGGTTCCACAGGGCTACGCTGTTATCGGATAGGAATGTATCGTGCTTCAAAATCACATGCCAAGGCCATCTTCGCCGCCGCCTCACCCGTATCCAATGAGGTCGCCGCTGCTGCCTTTCATCGCCACCCGGCCCGCCGCCTCACCCGGCCTGTCAGCCACCCGGCCTCACCGGCCCGCCGCCACCAATATCCGGCAGACCATCGCCAACAGCCATCGCCGCATCTCCAGATAAAAAAAGCGTGCATTACCGCTACTGCGGTCATGGTAAGCGATCGCCGAACGTAAACAAGAGCCTCTTCCAAAAGTACCAAAGGTTCCTCCTAAGAGAGCTTATGATCAGATCAAGAGGAGACTACGCTATCGTTGATGCGAAAACGATAGCGTTTACTCGAGGCGGCCGAAGAGCCAGAGTTTCACAAAGACCAAAGAAGAAAAAGCCGAGTGTTCAAAATGCTAAAGACTCTTCATCAACCCCAAAGTCAGCTATTAGACTATGAGCGTTTATTCTCAAGTCACATGCACAAAAACCTCAAGAGCAAGATCGATGCGAGAAATCTGCTTCCCAGTTCAAAGAACAAGCAAAACAGCCTTGCACCCTCTCAAGGTGATTTCCCATACCAATGTGGGTCGAGCAAATATGCTCAAGAGCAAGATGATCCGTAGATAGTTGCATAATACGGAGAAGCCGCCACGCTCAAGGTATGAATATTGCCCATATCCCGCTTAGAGTACTTCCCTGTGTGAAGTAGCATACAAATACCAAGACCAAGAAACCTCTCATCAAACCCGAGGAGGTAAATAATATTCCAACAAAAATGCGAAGATTGCATAATCGTACATGCAGCCGAAAGGGTTTCAGATAGTAAATCAAAAATTCTACTGAATGCGAAGGGAAAGCCAAGATCTAATCTAGGAGATGCAAACAACGAGGGGATAGATGAGACCTTCATACCTTGAATATTCGCAATGAAATGTTCTACTAACGTGGGTGATATAGTCGCATCTCCTCCTCGCGATCCGATCCGATCCAACACCGCAAGTGGCGATGCTCCAGAGATGCACACGTGCGGCACCTCGACGTCTCCTCCTTCCTCGGTCCAGAAAGTAGGGTGGAGAGATGGATTGTATCTACAACGCGATGGCGCGATGCAAGCGGTGGATAGTTTCTGCGGCAGGGCTTCGCCTACGCGCAGTCGGGAGGAAGAGAGAGAGGAGGGGCAGCAGGGCGGGTAGGGTTGTGGAGGAGGTGTAGGGGAGGGTGCGCCCCCAGCCCTATTTATATAGAGGGGTGGGTGGCTGGCCCTTGCCCCTCCCCTGCCTCCCAGGCCAAGGCCAAGGGAGGAGTGTGGCAAGTTCCCCTTCTAGAAGCTCCCTAGGGTTTCCCTAGGGTTTGGCCCATGGGGGCCTTGTGCCCTGGCCCAATGCGGCCAGGGCACTACCTCATAGGCCCATGCCCCCTCCCGACAAGTGGGGCCACGTTGGTCCCACTCCATAAGGTTCTAGAAGCTTCCGGTACAATACCGATTAACCCGAAACAATTCCGAACTCCAAAAACTGCATCTCCTTATATGAATCTTATTCTCCGGACCATTCCGGAACCTCTCGTGATGTCCTGGATCTCATCCGAGACCAACAAAAACACATAAACCAATTATCCAATCTATCCTAGCCGAGACACGTTATGTGACCTTCGGGTTCTAGAATATGCAAACATGATCTTCTATCAATAATCAACAATGGTCTGAAAACCATATTGACTCCACATACTCATCGATGATCATGTCGGATGAACCACGATGCCGTGGATTCAATCAATCCCATATATATATTCTCTTCGTCTCGCGATATTTTACTTGCGAGATTTGATCGTTTGCATCATCATACCTAGTTCAATCTCGCTCACGTTAGTACTTTACTCGCTCCGTAATCCGATATCACTTTGTGATCAACTCCTTAACCACATGCTTGCAAGCGGTGTTGATATCGACACCGAGTGGGCCCAAGTATATCTCTCCGACTTGGGAGGGATAAATCCCATCTCGATACATACAACCCAATGCACTTTCCGATCACCGAGAGACACCTTTATGATCACCCTCTCATAGGATGGCGTTTGATGACCTAAAAGCTTTCTTCCGATACCGTGAGTTGTATTATCTCATGGTCTAAGGAATACAATATTTGACATAAGAAAAGCTTCACAAAGATGAACACGATGACACGATCTAATTGCTCGCTTAATTTGGTCCGCCCATCATATCATTCTCCCAATGATATGATCTCATTATTAATCGACAACTCATGTCTATGGTTAGGAAACCTTAACCATCATTAATCAATGAGCTAGTCCATAGAGGCATACTAGGGACACGGTGTTGTTCACAAACCACACAAGTATTAAAGTTTCCGCTTAATACAATTCTAGCATGGAATATAAACTTTATCATGAACAAGAATTATAATAATAACATCTTTATTATTGCCTCTAGGGCATAATTCCAACAGTCTCCCACTTGCACTAGAGTCAATAATCTAGTTTACATCTGGCAACAATCTAACACCCATGGCACTAAGGTGCTAATCATGTTTTGCACGTGGAAGAGGTTTAGTCAATGGATCTGCGACATTCAGATCTGTATGTAATTTGCTAATCTTCAGATCTCCATCTGCTATATAAATCTCGGATTATATGAAACTTGCGGTTGATATGCTTGGTCTTTGGATGATATATTGGCTCCTTATCTAGTGCTATGGCGCCAGTGTTGTCACACAATATCTCCAGTGGGTCCAAGGCACTTGGAACCACGCCAAGCTCAGTGATGAAGTTCCTGATCCAAACTCCTTCACTTGACGCTTTTGCAGCAGCCATGTATTCCGCTTTCATCAGAGATGTGATCACGCTTTGCTTGCGCCTCCAAATTTCAGCTCCTCCATTCAAAATATAAACGTATCCGTCGAGATTTAGAATCATCCTTGTCGTGTCGAAACTAGCCGACGTAACCCTTTACGACGAAATGTCGTCACCTCCATAGACTAAGAACATTTCTTTAGTTCTATTTAAATACTTTAGGATGTTCTTCACGGCTGTCCAAAGGTTCCACCTCGATCACTTTGGTACCGCCGTCAAACTAAGAGCATTGGACACATCCGTCTAGTACACAAGATGGCATACATGATAGAACCTATGGTCGAGGCATAAGGCACTTTGCTCATAGCTTCTATCATTTATCAGAATGGACACCGAGCCTTGCTCAATATCTTACCCGACAACATAGGCACCGAACCTTTCTTTGCCTTATCCATTCTCGAACCTTTTAACTTTGTCTAGGTATGTACTTTGGCTTAAAGCTATCAGCGCCTCGCTCATCTCTATAGATTTTGATGCCCAATATATAAGCAGCTTCCCTAGGTCTTTCATTGAAAACATTTATTCAAATAACTCTTCACATCGTTAAGCATGTCAATGTCATTTCCAATAATCAATATGTCATCCACATATAGTACCGTAAATGTCAATGAGCTCCCACTCACTTTATTGTAGATACAAGCTTCAGCAATTTGGAACAAATCCAAAGCTCTTGATCACTTGATCAAACAAAGGTTCCAACTCCGAGATGCTTGCTTCACCCATAAATGGAACGCTGAAGTTTGCACACTTTATCATCATCCTTAGGATCGAAAACCTTCGGTTGCATCATATACAACTCTTCATCAATGTTGCCATTGAGGAACGCAATCTTAACATCCATCTGCCATATTTCATAATCATGAAAAACAGCAATTGCTAATAAAATCCGAATGGACTTAAACATCGCTACGGGAGAGAAAGTCTCATCGTAGTCAACACCTTGAACTTGTCGAAAACCTTTCGCGACAAGTCGTGCTTTATAGATGGTAACATTACCATCCGTCTGCTTTCTTCTTGAAGATCCATTTGCACTCAACGCCTTTCGGTCCCTAGGAGGGTCCACCAACGTCCATACTTGGTTTTCGCTCATGGATCCCAATTCGGATTTCATAGCCTCTAGCCATTTCTCAGAGTCTGGGCTCATCATCGCTTCCTCATAGTTCGCAGGTTCACTATCGTCTACTAACAAGACAGTTAAGATAGGGTTGCCGTACCACACAGGAGGGGTACGCGACCTTGTCGACCTGCGACGTTCAGTAGTAGCATCGTCCGAAGCTTCATGATCCTTGTCATTAGCTTCCTCTATTGTTGGTGCAGGCGGCACTGGAACAATTTCAGGTGCTGCGCTACTCTCCAATTCAAGAGAAGGTTCAGCAACCTCGTCTAGCTCTACTTTCCTCCCACTCACTTATTTCGAGAGAAACTCCTTCTCATCCGTTCTTTGCGACAAACACTTTGCCTTCGGTTCTGTGATATAAGGTATACCCAATAGTTTCCTTAGGGTATCCTATGAAGACGCATTTCTCCGCTTTGGGTTCGAGCTTGTCCGGCATCAACTTCTTGACGTAAGCTTCGCATCCCCAAACTTTAAGAAACGACAACTTAGGTTTAGCACCAAACCACAGTTCATACGGTGTCGTCTCAATGGATTTAGATGGTGCCCTATTTAAAGTGAATGCAGCGGTTTCTAATGCATAGCCCCAAAATGATAACGGCAAATCAGTAAGAGACATCATTGATCAGACCATATCTAATAGAGTTTGATTCTGGCGTTCAGACACACCATTGCGCTGTGGTGTTCCGGGTGGCGTGAGTTGCGAAACGATTCATCTTGCTTTAAGATGCGTGAGAAAATAACTCAAATATTCACCTCCACGATCGGATCGTAGAAACTTAATCTTTCTGTTATGATGGTTTTCCACTTTATTCTGAAATTCTTTGAACTTTTCAAATGTTTCAGATTTATGTTTCATTAAATAGATATACCCATATCTACTTAAGTCATCGGTAAAAGTGAGAAAGTAGCGATATCCACCGCGCGTCGAAATACTCATCGGTCCGCATACATCGGTATGTATGATTTCCAACAAGTCCGTTGCTCGCTCCATCATTCCGGACAACGGGGTTTTGATCATCTTGCCCATGTGGCATGGTTCGCATGTGTCTAATGATTCAAAATCAAGAGACTCCAAAAGTCCATCAGAATGGAGTTTCTTCATGCGTTTTACACCAATATGACCTAGACGACAGTGCCACAAATAAGTAGTATTATCACTATCTACCTTGCATCTGTTAGCCTCAATGTTATGGATGTGTGTTTCATCCCTTTCGAGATTCAGAAGAAATAAACATTCACAGCAGGTGAATGACCATAAAAGATGTTACTCATATAAATAGAACAACCATTATTCTCAGATTTAAATGAATAACCGTCTTGCAGTAAACACGATCCAGATATGATGTTCATGCTCAACGCAGGCACATAATAACATTTATTAAGGTTTAAAACTAATCCCGAAGGTAAAACTAAGGAGAGCGTGCCGGCGGCCATCACATCAACTCTTGATCCGTTGCTAACGCATCTTCACCTCATCCTCGCAGCGCCGTCATTCCGTAGCTCCTATTTCGAAGTTACAAATATTAGAAATCGAACCGAGATCAAATACCCGAGCACTACAACGAGGGATAGTAAGGAAAACATCAATAACATGTATATCAAATATACCTTTGATGGTGCCAGCCTTCTTGTCGCTAAGTACTTGACGATTATGCCAGTGACCCTTGTCCTTGCAATAGAATCACTCAGTGTCCGGCTTAGGTCCAGACTTGAGCTTCTTCTCAGCAGGGGTAACTCGCTTGCCGCTGCCTTTCTTGAAGGGCTTCTTTGCACCCTTACCTTTCTTAAAGCTGGGGGCTTGTTGACCATCAACACATGATTATCCTTTTTGATGTCCACCTCCGCAGCTTTCAGCTTAGCGAAGAGCTCGGTGATCGTATTAGTGGAACCAATCTGATTATGAGTCACTACAAAACTTTTGTAGCTAGGAGGGAGTGATTGCAGAACCGTGTCAATCTTGAGCTCCTCTAGAATCTTGCAGTCCAGTTGCTCAAGGCGTTGAGTGTAGCCCGACATATTTATGGCGTGCTCACTAACGGAACTCCCTTCCTCCATCTTGCAGTTAAAGAATTTCTCAGAGATCTCATATCTCTCAGAACGGGCCTGAGTCTGGAACATAGTTTTCAGTTCCTCAAGAATCTCAAAGGGCCCGGGGTAATCTTCGAAATCAATTTTGAAGGTCCGATTCCATAGCAAACAACATGGTGTTGTTAATCACACCATAATCATCTTTGCGCGACTGATAAACAGCTTTCTCATCAGCCGGCGCATCTACAGCAGGGGCGTCACCTAGCGCATTCTCAAGGACATAGTCCTTTTGTCCGCCAGCGAGAATGATTCTCAGATTGCGGAACCAGTTGGTGAAGTTAGACCCATTGTTCTTAAGCTTTTCTTTCTCAGCAAAAACGTTGAAGTTGAAGTAGGACTTAGCCATTTGATCTACAAAATTTTCAAGTACAATTTAGACTATGTTCATGATAACTAGTTCAACTTAATCAAATTACTAGATGAACTCCCACTAAATTCAACATCCCTCAAGTTGTTTAGTGAACATGATCCAAATTCACCACACTTAATCCGATCTTCACGAGAAGAGATGTGGTTTCAATGGTGGACAACGAAGTGTCGATCATATCATTCATATGAATCATTCTTAACCTTTCGGTTCATGTGTTCCGAGGCCATGTCTGTACATGATAGGCTCGTCAAGTCAAACCCAAGTATTTCCGCGTGTGCAAAACTGGCTTGCACCCGTTGTATGTGAACGTAGAGTTTATAGCACCCGATCATCACGTGATGCTTGAACACGACGAACTTTCGCAACGGTGCATACATGGGGAGAACACAGTTTTATCTTGATCTTTAAGTGAGGAATCATCTTATAATGCTACCGTCGCGATCTAAGCATAATAAGATACATAAAAGGATAAACATCACATGCATATAACTTTATGTGACATGGTATAGCCAATCTTCGCGCATGGGGGAGTGGGGGGCATGTCCCCCCCTTCTAGAAGCTCCCCTAGGGTTTCCCTAGGGTTTGGCCGGCTGGGCCATGTGGGGCCTTGTGCCCCTGGCACAATGCGGCCAGGGCACTCCCTCATAGGCCCATGCTCCATCCCGACAACTGGGGCCACGTTGGTCCCACTCCGGAAGGTTCTAGAAGCTTCCGGTACAATACCGATTAACCCGAAACAATTCCGAACTCCAAAAACTGCATTGCCTTATATGCATCTTATTCTCCCACCATTCGGAACCTCTCGTGACGTCCTGGATCTCATACGAGACTCTGAACAAAAACTCATAAACCAATTATCCAATCTATCCTAGCGTCGAGACACGTTAAGTGTGTGACCCTTCGGGTTCGAGAATATGCAGACATGATCTTCTATCAATAATCAACAGCAGGGTCTGGAAACCCATATTGACTCCCACATACTCATCGATGATCATATCAGATGAACCATGATGCCAAGATTCAATCAATCCCATATATATATTGCCTTCGTCTCGCGATATTTTACTTGCCCGAGATTTGATCGTCGGTACCGTCATACCTAGTTCAATCTCGTTCACAAAGAAGTACTTTACTGCTCGTAATCCGATATCACTTTGTGATCAACTCCTTAACCACATGCTTGCAAGCGGTGTTGATATCGATTCGAGTGGGCCCATATCTCTCCGACTTGGGAGGGATAAATCCCATCTCGATACATACAACCCAACAGGTACTTTCCGATCACCTGAGAGACACCTTTATGATCACCCTCTCATAGGATGACGTTTGATGACCTCAAAGCTTTCTTCCGATACCAGGGAGTTGTATTATCTCATGGTCTAAGGAATACAATATTTGACATAAGAAAAGCTTCACAAAGACGAACACGATGACACGATCTAATTGCTCTGCTTAATTTGGGTATGTCCATCATATCAATCTCCCAATGATATGATCTCATTATTAATCGACAACTCATGTCTATGGTTAGGAAACCTTAACCATCATTAATCAATGAGCTAGTCCATAGAGGCATACTAGGGACACGGTGTTGTTCACAAACCACACAAGTATTAAAGTTTCCGCTTAATACAATTCTAGCATGGAATATAAACTTTATCATGAACAAGAATTATAATAATAACATCTTTATTATTGCCACTAGGGCATAATTCCAACACATGACACAAAGGCTGGGGCTAACTGGATAGTGCTGAGGGTTACAAAAAAAGCATTATGAGAAAGAAATAGATGACATGATATCCATTGAATTTGATGAACTATTTCAATTATTCAATCAAGACGCCTTGGACAAATCGATCATCAGTGCCTATTGTCTGTAAGTACTAATTCTGTAATTAATTTAGTCTCTAGATATCTCACTCGTTTATTGCATGTATATAATCATACTATAATATGCAGAATGAAGATTCTCGAATGCAGCAGAGGACAAATCTATGACATTGGGTTCATTGACCCATATTGGGTTCATCAAGCTAATCTCAAAACAAACCCCAGGATACGGAGGATAATATCGTACACGCGTTAAGGTTTCAAGAAACCAGAAGGAAAATACTATTTCCTTACAACTTCGAGTGAGTGTTATTGTCTTGTATACACTTTCTATTTCGCTTACTCGATGTTAAGTATATAATTGATTAGTTATGTATGTGCAGCTTCCACTATATTCTATTAATCATTCAACTTGACAAAGGGCGTGTACTAGTCATGGACTCGAAACATAAACCCCTTAGCAGTGGAAGGACATGTAGATGCTTCTCCAACGGCAATTCTAATCATTAGGACACTATATCGGCAACGTTCGTGAATTTTATGATATCAAGTAATTAATAACTTCTTTTATTCGTTTTCTTCGTCGGGCAGCGCTTGGAAACGGTTCACCAACAAGGCTAGGGGTGTTTGGAAAGATCAGCTTATATTTCAACCACTAGATGTAAGCACCACTAGCTATATCCGCACATCTCTTTGATTCTAGTTTTGATACCGTTATTATCATGCTTGATTATTTTTTTGATTGAACTCTGTTCTCGTAAGTGCCTGACGTAGGGACCAGGGAACAATTTATGTAGATATTATGTTTGCGAGTTCATCCGTCAGACGTGCTGTGAGAAGGGCAAAAATTTAGAGCAACTCCACGTACGTAAACAATTTCTATAGTTTTTAATTACCATCAAATTGTGTGATGTTTCATTCATATAGGTTGACTCATTTTTTAAATCAGATCGAATGTCTACGGGACGGTATTCTGCCAAAGGATCGTCTGAGCAATTCAGGAGGAATTTTGGCGGGATTCTTGGATGCAGAAGTCCTAAACCTAAAAGAAGAATACTATTCGGATGTGTATAAACAATATGGATTGTACAAAGAGCTTATTTTGCATGTAGTGCATGAACTCGATCCGTGTATCGAATATAATATATTCGACACTTGGATCTATATTGTCATGATGATCTTGTGTAATATAATGGTTCCTTCATTGATGAGTGCAAAACACTAAATAAACAATAAAGCAACATAAATGAATTCTCTGCCGCGGCACAAAAACTCGTCAAAATGCTGTCGCGGCAACAAAAGTTGCCAAATGAATTCTCTGCCGCGGCAGAGAAATGTGTCAAATCTCTGCCGCGACAGAGGGTTATTTGTCTCGGTTCGTGTTACGAACGGATGCTCCTCCCCTCGTCCTCATCGCACGCGTATCGCCCTTTGTCGGTTGGTGGGGCAACCGTGACTAAATGTTGGGGCTTTAGTTCCGATTGCCCCGTCCCGGTTGGAGAACCGGGACTAAAACCCCTTACCAACCGGGACACATGAGTTTGGTTAAGTTTAGAGAGGGTGTTATAATGAACCAAACCTCCTTGGATTTTTACCTTTTGTGGTAAAAATAAATAAAAACCGACGCAAACATAGAGAGATAGGCATGTTGGCACTCGTAGAGAGTCCACGTATGGGCAAGAGCGTGAGAGAGTTCATACTATTGTAACGCGACCATTTGGTAGACATCATGCCTCGAAGACTTGTAGCATAAATAATACTTTTGATATCGACTAATAACAGATGATGGCTACTGGAGCATGGACTGATTTTAGGCCGGATTGTACTCCAACTATATTAAGAATAACGCCACAATAGTTTGTATAGGTGCATGGAGTCATATTGCTTATATAGTAACAATATGTAGGGCTAGGGATGGTCTCAAACCCATATTGTATCCGGTCCAACCTATATAATCATGTTTTTACCATTTAAACAAAAGTATACTAAAAGTTACATGTTGGAACCCAAACCAAACCTAACCATATGCATTTTTCATCCAAACCAAACTAAAGTATTTCTTTTTACAGGTTAAAGCCATGGATTCAAATTGGAGCAAAACTAGAACGCTCATCAGGATCGGCATGAAGACATGTAAAATTTAGTGAAGATGGGGAAGGAAGCTTTAGTCTAGCAGCGCCGGGATGGGAAGCATGTGGCTCGGCATCAAAAGCGCTGGTCAGCGCGGAGTACTGCAGTCATAAAAACGCTCGTGTGGTCATTGCCATTAGGTTGGTCAAAATTGGTCCATGCCTAGCAGGGAGGCGGTGCGTGAGTAGAGATCTATGGTTGGGGCAGCGGCGAAAGAAGGACTCTACACGGTTGCGGTGGTCGAGCTCATGTTGATTGTTTATTCTTCTTTTCTCTTTAACTCTATGATAGTTTACACTCGTGTTAAATCAGTCTCAAACCAAACTGAGCCTGATAGTTTCCAACAATTCTAGCCCGAAAGGTTTGAGATCAAACCCTCGACTCCTATCCTTTTTTCCTATAGTCCAGACCAAACTGGACTTATTTTTATCATGAACCCATCCTGACCAGTCCAATATAGACCAAATAGAAAACTAGACAAAAAAAACCTTAAATTATGGCTGAACTATTCTCAACTCCTTCAATAGGTGTCCATCACATTTATTTATACTATACATTTATACCCTTTATAAACACGATTTGTCAATAAATCTCAATTGGTATTTTTTATATAATCTCCAAATAACATTAATAAATAATTTATTCATGTTTGTTTTGTTGTATTTAGTTGCTTTACCAACATGTAATAATATAAACTTAATGTTCACTATTACATTCAAATATCGCCAAAAATCAAATATCTATTGTTACAAACACAATGCTAAAGTAAAACTTAATTTTACCTCGAAGATATGTTATTTTCATAGTCTGAAGCATTACACTAAACCTAATTGTGAATATATGAAGTAAATCATAAAAGGATGAAAAAAATGAATGCACATATGTATATTTATCCGTATCTATTTTAGTATCTTCATATATCTTGATAAAGGATCTTAGAATGTGAATGTCTAACGAATATCCTAATAAAGGATATAGAACGTCATTGTCTTGTTTACATGAAATTGAAAACAAATTCTAGAGTAAACGGGTCTCAGCGAGAGCTTTGTTTTTAGATATGCTCCCCCTCACTAGTTGGTACTACCTCTGTTCCTAAATGTAAGCATTTCTAGCAGTTTAAATTAAACTACTAAAAAGGCTTACGATTTTTTTTTTTGGAATAGATGGAGTATTACTCATTAGTTTGTTGTCAAACATTTCAATGTAATTCTCCAAGGTTTTCATTCTTTTTTATCAGGTATGTTTGTTCATAAATTTTTATTTTCGATAATATATATATAGTAAAATTAGTTGATACTCCTAGGAATACGTACTCCTAACCCAGTCCAGCGCTTAATCAACCATATAAACCCACTCCCTACCGGGTTCCTAACTAAACCCGTTTGGGTCAGGATTAATTTTCCTCCACATATACTTTGAAATCGGGTTGAACCGATTCCTTTTTTATAGGATGCGGCCGTGACCTCCTAGACATATACGTGGAAAAGAAATTGACGCTCGTATGCCCTAGCTCGATCTCATCTAATAGCCGCCACCGGAGACTATTCCGCCGCCATCCTGGTCTCGGCAAGATGGACCAGCGGCCTCTGCAACAATTAGATTATATATATACAAGATATAAATTATACTCGGCCTCTGCAACAATTAGATTAGTTTTGGTTCTATCTAGTCCACACTGAAACACCCACAAGATTATAATAGTAAACAGAACGAGTATGATTTTGTGTGGGCGAACCTAAATTTTTAGCTTATTGTGGAAAGGCGGGAAACACTCCAACCTCTACAACAATTGATTCACACATGCATTTTATTAGAAAGTTTTATGAAGTGTTCTACAAGAAAGAGACTCATATAAATTCTCAAATAAACATAATAGATATTACATAGCATACTTATGCAACACAAATCCTATTGCTAGATCTCCAACAATATTGATTGAAGTTATCCAATATGTTTAATATGTGCTACTCAAACATTGGATTCAGGTACGAGAGTCCATAGACAATTCAAAATCCAAATGTATCCAGTCGTGCAAGAGAGCACTTCTCAAAACGTACTATGCCCATTAGATGTGGTTTGTCCAGAATTAATTTATACCTTTACGAAATACACACTATCCGAAACCTCTTCCATCCTGAATGGGCATTTTGAGGAATTAGCAAAAGCATTCCGGGCTGCTCTTTCCTAGGCTGAATAGTTGAATTACTCCATGGTCTACGTGTGGCCTTATACCAGGGCCCATCTCAAGATCTTTTCTCACCTGGCCTAATATAGCATGGAAAAAAATGTAGAGTCCCACTCGCTCGGAAATCAAAATGCAACCCCTCAAAACAATAAATCAAAATGCAATGTCTGTTTACGCGTCTATCATCATTGCCGCTTCCCCTTCACTTTGCCCGTTGCTATCGATCCCGATCCAAAGGTGGAAAAATCACATCGATTCGATTCGTTAGCCGAATGACACGCTTCGTCTTGATACGATCGGTCGTTTGGTAGTCCTGGCAGGATTCCATAAGGATCACAGACAATGAGCTTAGCCTGACGTGAAGCAACACTACAGAGTACGGACTGCAGTTCTTGACTTGCTGTATTCCCGTGTGGCCATTTCCAGGTTCAGGATACTGACCGCATGGCGGCGCGATTTGCTCAACGAACAGGCTAAATAAACTACTACCCTATCACGCGTTCTTCAGAGATCTATACTGTGTGCATGTGCAGGCACAGGTACAGGTACACAGCTAGGCGGCATATTCAGCACATGCAGTGTTGACACATCGAGGCGTTCCTTGGTTTCTACTGCGTGATGTATGCAGTTCCAGGATAGCTGATGCAAGCACAGGAGAGAGATCCAGACTCTCGATAACTATTTTTAAACGGAGACAAAAGATTTGGCTCATATATTAAATAAGGAGAGAGTTATGACATGACAAAAGGAAAAGGAGTGCCCCAAAACAGAAGGATTACTCTCCCAAAATTACAACACTAAAAAATTTGGCACCCGCGGTGACCCAAAGCTATGCTTCTTCTTTGATTGTTTGGAGTAGCATTGTAGGTGGTGTATACTTTTTTCGGAAGACTCTCGCATTTCTCTCTTTTCAAATCGTCCAAGTAACAAGCATTTTAATGGAAGTCATGGCTTTACGGTTGGAAGTGGCTTTGCAAGACATCATCATCCACCAACCTTGAATGGATAGCTCCGGCGTCCACAAGTGTGTTTGAATGTTTGGGATCCCGAGGCAATCTTTGACTAAACCCCAAGTCTTCTTGGTGAACCGGCAATGAGAAAAAAGGTGGGATGCCGATTCTTGGGTTTGCTTGCAAAGCGGACAAAGCCCATAATTTGTCCATCCTCTTTTTTCAAGGCGGTCGCCGTCCAAAGCCTATTTTAAAGACAAAGTTCTCTCGAGAACTATGGTAGCCTGGCAGATTTGAGGACCTAAAATTCAGATTATACATACCGGATGCCAGTTGCTCCAGGTACTCTCTCTGTTAGGAATTATAAGGCCTATGGACCAGTTTGATAGGATTAAGAAAAGTAATAACTCACCCTCTTGATTACTACATGCACCAATAGTTATACATGCATGAGAGAAGAAAAGAAAAAGAAAACCATACATTGGATGGGAGATGATAATAAATGAGAAAGGCCTTATAATTTCTAACATTTTAAAAAAGCTCTTACGCCTTATAATCCCTAACGGAGGGAGTAGCTGTTATGCATCTGATCATGGCCGAAGCTGGATAGAGCCCAAGCCTACTGCTAAACTGATGCTAATTATCTACGTTTTTTTATATATTTTGCCTTCAAAATTAGCACATACTCTTTGTAGTGCGGCCGCTCTGTCGGTGCTATGTCATCGGTAGCACCATGCCTAGATCCGCCCTCCTCTACCAACTCCATTGTTATATATATCCTGACTGTACTTGCCCTTACGCTACAATCCATATCTCAACGGTCTATATTGTCACCACCTCTTGATTCTGTGTAGGTTAGCATAATTTAGATTTGTTTGACGGTTTCTCCACCTGTCCAAGATCCTGAAGCTCCAGCGGCAATTAACAATAATGATATAACTAAGGGATTTGATCCACTACAATCTTCTCCCGCTAAACTCATACAAATACGTTTATGTATATATTAAACCGGTATCAAATAGAGTTTTTTTTAGAGCCATACATATGGATCTGTAGTTATACGCAATTTTTATGCACATGATCTAGAATGCCCCCATCATCGGCCATCGTCGCCACCTTCGCTGCCGCTGTCGGCCATCATCATGACCACCGCCTCCGCCGGACTAGTCGCTGGACGGTCCAGCAAGCTGTCGGACAAATCGCCAGACAATCCAGTCGCCACCGCTGCCTCTGCATGCCGCCGCGCTAGCCCTGCTAACACATATACTAGGCCAACTGAGGCATGCGTCGCTCGGGGCAAGTCACCGGCTCGCTGGACCCAACCGCCACCATTACCACCATGGCGGGCATGACCGTCGCCGGCAATGATCCTACGTACAATCATACTATTTTTTTCTGTAGAGCTTGTACCAGGACAGGTATAGTTAGAAAAACGTATTATTTATTATTTAGTTGGGTTATATGAGATTCTGTAAACGGTTATATATACGTGTATATACCAATTATGAAGGGTATCAAGTCGTTATTGTGTTTGATATTGTACGAGTCTAGGGAGAGAGGGGTAGGCTCTATAACTAAAAGATGACGCATAATTGAATAATTAGAGGCCTAGTACCACTCCATGTTACCACAATGTTAGAATCGCACATGTCACCAGGGCAAAATAAAACAACGGAACTCATTCGCGAGTGGCGGCAACACAAACCACAATGTCTGAAAGAACCCACGGACATCATGTCCCGTCTGAACGCCACACCTGCCAAAGTGTTCGTCACGATTTTTTATTAAATATAACCCTCTCTAAACTTTTAACGCCAAAATTAACACCTGCTCAACTCTATTGCCAAAAATATCGCAAAAATAACCTGGCGAAAAGAGGAAAAGCTGCCACATGTAACATCCCGCTATGACAGGTGACGGACCTCACATCTTGCCACAGGGACCGGCGAAAAGAACATAACATCCCGCTATGACAGGTGACGGACCTCACATCTTGCCACAGGGACCGGCGGAAAGAACATCCCGTCCATGCCAATGGCGGGAGGAGACATGGTTGCCTATTATAGAAATCATGCCGCCATGTTTGACCAAAGCATGCATTTACTAACTAATCTAGCCTGGAGGTATACGTACCTTGGGTTTGGCTTGAAACTAATTAACTACTACTCCCTCCGTTTGAAAATATAAGATGTTTTAGTTTGTAAAGGAGATGTATCTAGACACATTTTAGTGTCTAGATTTATTTGAACTTATAAACTAAAACATGTTTAGTTACATCTTCTTCACAAATCTAGAACATCTTATATTTCTAAACGAAGGGATAGTAGTATCTACATACGTACTCTGCTCTCTCTGCTCCCAACGGGGGTGTATGCCTCATGTTCTCTCTACAGCATCATCTACGCAGGGCTTAATTAGTCAATGCAATTAAGACATGGCCCTTTCCGCCAGCTTACAAGGCACAATCCGCCCATAGGACTGGCGGCATGTCCCTTTCGCCATTGTGGTTGGCGGGAGGTTTGCTCCGCCGGCTGCCGTGTTGGGACGTTATACGTGTCAATTTTTGCACGTTTCGCTAGGTTATTTTTAACAATAAAGTTAAAAAAGGGTCAATTTTGGTGATTAGAATTTACAAACAGTCATATTTGTACTCCCTCCGGCCCATATTAACTGACTCAAATTTGTCAAGATTTAAATGAACCTAGACACTATTTAGTATATAGGTTCATCCAAATTTTGACAAATCAAAGTCAATTAATACGGATCGGAGGGAGTAAAAAAATTCGTTCGCCACTTGGCATCATTATGGTGTTACACGATAGTGTTGACATTTGACAGGATCGGTGGCAAAATGGGAGCGAGAAAGCAGACGGCAAGGAGACAACACATGCCCTGGTCGAACATCGTCGTCCGCCGTGTCGCCTCGTCCAGCCACCACGTACGTCGCCGCCGGCGAGCGAGCATTCTGGCGTCTGTCGCTGGTTGGTTCTTCTCTGACGCGCATATTTCACGTCGAATGGTGGGCAACTAAGAGCATCTCCACTCGTTTGCGAACCCACCAAAAATCGGATTATTTTTTGGCCGGACTGAACTAATTTTTGGTCTGGTTACACTCATTTTTCCACTCGTGTACCCAGGCAGAGTCCATAAGTTCGGCTAAAATTCATTAAAGATAGGCGAATATAGACGAATTACATCAAATTTAAACTAAACGACTACATAATAAACTTAAAATAAAAGGCTCGCCGTGGCCTCCACCGGCGACTTCGCCATTCTACAGGCCGAAGTTTCTGTAGAACGCCCTGTAGCCGGGGTCGGCGCGGCCGTCATACTTGCCGCCGTACATCGTGCCGCCGCGGCGGTTCGCGAAGCCTCCACGCACAGGTCGCCGAACCTCCAGGGCTGGCAGGACGGGCCTTCGTCGTCGTCGTCATCCAGGACGTACAGTGGGACGCCTTGGTACGCGAGCTCACGCCCGGCCAACGCCCGTCGCCGAGCGGCCTGCTCCTCGGCCTGCAGCATCAGGCCAAGGATGCGATGCCGCTCCGCCTTCTCCTAGTCCTTACTGGACCATTACAGGATGTTCGGCGAGGAGGGATCGACCGGCGGCGGCGGCTGCGGCGCCGTGTCGCGGAGCGACTGCTCCAGCGCCATCTTCAAGGCGGCGTCTTCGGCCGGCGCCGAGTCTTCTGTCTTGGGACGGCGGAGACGTAGGCGGCCGGTCGGCGACGCCGTTGTCCGCGGCTCGCCGATGACGATGCCACGCGAGCGCGTCCGCGACGGCGAGCGCACAAGCGACTCCGCCTCGCGCTTAACTGCCGTCGGCGTGCGCAGCGGCGTCGAGCCGGAGGAGTGGGATGCCGACACGGAGGAGGACGAGCTCATGCTTGCCATCCTCCTCGGCATCCAGTTCGGCGGAGGACGCCGACCCAACCTGGCCGCCGGCATCGGTGTGCGCGGAAAGCTGAGCCGCGACGCGTTCCCGCGGTTGATGTGCTCCATCACCACCGCGAGCGTCCGGCCTGGCACGCTCCACCACGCCAGCGGCCAGCCAAGTTGTTGCGCTTCGACGGCGACTCGTTCGGCGGCCCCTCGTGACGGGTGAGCTCCTGCTCGTGCCGGTCCGCGAAGAACTGATCCCAGTACAGGAGGTTCTCGGCGCTCTCGGCTTCGGAGGGGTCGTCCATGCCGCCGATGTACTCTTACACGTCGTACGGCAGCTCCTCCGGCGTAGGCGCCGACGGGATAGGGATGCTGCCGGCGCTCAGCTTCCACCCCGGAGGCATTCGCGTGTCTGGCGGCGCCATATAGCCGACATCGTACAACATGCACGCCTCCCAGGCCTGGAGGGTGCGCCGGCCGTTGCGCCGCAAAGACCGTCGCCGGATACCGTTCGCATGGCTGGAAGGGAAAGCGGTGAGAGGGTTCGCGGAGTTTGGGCTTGTGGGTGGGGCGTGAGAGAGTGAAGATCTCCGGAGACGCGGCTATAAAGGACGAGTGGGCGGCGAGGCGGGAAAAAGGAAGCGGCGGAAGTTAGTGCCCGCCGGTCAATCGCGAGGAGCTGGCGGCGGCGGTGGCGCCAGAATAGGCGACGCGTGGCGACGCGATGTTCATTAATGTCCGGCCAGTGGCGTGGGGATGACGACTCGGCTGGTCCATGCGCGTCGCCGATTTTTTTCGCCCGGTCGGCTGAGTCCAGCGTTTCACGTGCTGAAACCTGGGTTCGGCCTGGTTAGTCCGGACCAAAATTGGTCTGAATTCGGCCGAAAACAGGTCCTTGGATACGCGAGTGGACCAATTTTCAGCGTCCGGACCAAAATTCGACGTCGGATCGGCCACGTGGGTATGCGAGTGAAGATGCTCTAACAATGTTGTTGGTTTCTTGCTTTGATCCACGAAAGTACGTAAGCCCCCAACAGTTACCAAATCTGGAAACCGAAGATCAATCATGCTTAGGAGCAAGCGATTGATTTGGGTAATGTAAAATAAGAAGTTTGATGCAAGTGCTATCTTCCACAGACCACAGGACGTGCGCCAACCCTATGATGATTTTTTTTTTCAAAAATTCTACAGCAGACGCAGAAAAAGGTGCTCCAAATAAAATAAAGGTGTGGCTAATCAGAGCCTGACGTGTCCAATCATTCGATCAGGACAGACAAAGTGTGTTGGGATCATGCAATGCAAGGTGGTAGGTAAAGACCTAGAAAGCACAAATAAACAGTTTCGGCACTAGGATATATGGTTTGGGAACGAACTGAACAAGGGAAAGTTTGCTCTCGTCGTTATCAATTTGTTCCTAACTTGTTATCCTTCTCTAAGCTTACTAGTTAACACGGTTGATGCTACAAATGCTACTCCCTCCGACCCATATTAGCTAACTTGGATTTGTCAAAATTTAGATGGTGCGCAGTTGATTGCCCCTATTCTCGAGTTCGTGGATGCCGAGGCGGCGGCCCCGGAAGGTGGACTACGCGGGTGGCTCTATGGCGGGCAACGTGGCGACAGTGATGGTCCCGCCCCTTGGTCACTTGGGTGGCGGTGAGCGGACATCGGGAGTTCCTGGTGGTGGCGACGCTTCGGCAATGGCATCTTCCAGATCATGTTGTGAAGGCAAGGCGCGGTGGCATGGGATAGTCCGACGTGGGTATGGGTGCAGGTTTTTTCGACGAAAGCTCCGCGTTTTGACGCCAACGGCGACGACGTCTGTGGGCGCCGTTACTCTCTTGGGGGTGCCGTTGTGGGTACATGTTCCGCGTTAGGGTTTCGGATGAAAATCCTTGACCGCAAGTCTCGTCGACAGCGGCGTGGCGCGTCGTTATCCTCTTGGGGGCATCATCATGGAGCTCTACTCTCCTAGTTCTCATTCTTATGTCGCTGGTGGCAAAGTCGTGCCTTTTCTTGTATCTTTTTTGTTTATCTTTGATCTACTTATACAAGAGGTTCTCCTCTTAATCTTGTATCTGTTTGGCCGGATGTGAATTTATTTATAAAATAGGGCCAAAGCCTATTTCAAGCAATACGCTCTGGATTACGCTTTGCCGACGCTTAATTTATTTTGCACGTTCGACATCTATCTCTCCTTCTTTAAGGGGTGTGTCGCTTTTGAGTGTGACCGCCACTTGCTTTTAGCTGCCCTTACGTAGGAGTAGTGCGATCTCTCCGTGTAGCTTTGCAGTTCTGCGGTACACGTACGTACCTGCGCGTGTTTCTTGACATACATATCTTTCGCGTGGTTCTATATATGCATGAACCATCCCATCTCGGTGTCCACAATCTCTCGTGGATAGATCGACTTGAGAAATTTTAGGCAGCCCTTACGTGTGGAAGATAGCTAGATAGATAGATGATGCGGAATTTGTCGCAAGATGGCCATTTTTTTCCTCATAAAAAGTTTGGATATGATGCTCGATCTTCCCGTTGCCAGCCAATGAGTGTTGCCGCCAGCCGCCGGCCGCAGAACGGATAAGAATGACAGGGGGCTTGATTTCGAGTTTCGGTGTACACATTGCTTTACAAGAAACAAGAATATCTTTTCTCCCAAAGTGACTTGATCGCCGGATGTCTCGCGAGACCTAGACGTCCTTTGCTGGGCTGTGGATCGGAGCTTCAGCAGAAAAAAAGTGTGTAAAAATAAACACACCTGTAGTCCGATGAACCTCAGGACTCGGGATATATGGAGTAGCTTCTTTTTTTTTCCAAAAAAGATCCGGATCTATTTCATGAGTTCACAAGAAATACAAAGCATCTCAAACATAATAAAAATTACATCGAAATATTTGGACCATCTAACGACCACTACTGCCATCAGAGCGAGCCGCCGACGCGCCGCTGTCGCCGCTTTCTTACAGGAGCCGGTTTGACGTTGTTGATAACAGTCGGGAAGTCTTCGTGCACGTGCCTCTAAGAACCAGCGCCCCAGAGCTGAAGCAGTCGCCATTGAACCCTTTAATTGATCTGAAACTTGTAATACCAAACCTAGAACACACGTAGACTGAACGAGATCCACCACTCCATGAAAGCGGTGATCAGACGAATCCCCGCCCTCCTCAACGCCAGCGGCAAGATCATCGCAGACGAGGTGAAGAGGAGACAGGTATACCTTATTCTTATCCCGCTCAACGCGGCCATAGCCACCATAGTGTCGATGACGGTTGACCAAACTCTAACTTTAGGGACCTTCTACAACGCCGAGCGTAGGTCCGAAGTCCCACTCTCGCCGGAGCGACAAATGAGAGACGGGACCCGTCAATTCCAGACGTGACGGGAGGATGAACTAGATTGCGGCTACTACGGTTTCACCACCGCGCCTCTTTTTCTAACAGGAGAAGGACTCGTTCAAGGCAGAGATATATGGAGTAGCTTTGACGCTCATGCCTGGTTCCTCAACTCCAACCATCATGTTTAAGTCAGTATAATACTCCATAAACTCGATTATGTAAACAAACCCTCTCTTTTAGTGCACAATAATTAGTGACAGTATCGTACTTTGCACCAATCAAAACACTGGACCTGCACCTTAAGCGACTCCACTGATCAATCGCTTCTCTTCTTGGAAAAGGAAGTGATTGATTGGTGGAGTCGCGTAAATGTGTAGTGCTGGTCACCAATGTTTTAATCGGTGCAAAGTACGGTACGGATGCTAATTATTGTTGCACTGAACTGAAGATATGGCTTGTTTACATATACTAGTAGTAATCGAGTTTATTATTCAGCCGACTTAAAGGATGGTTAAAGTTCGGGAACCATGAGCGTCGAAGCTACTCCATATAACCTGCGTTTATGTTGAAGCCTCACGGACCACCGACGAGGCAGCGATGAACTCCAGCAGAGCACGTCTCGGTCTCGCGAGACATCCGGCGATCAAGTCACTTTTGTTTATCTGACAGCAGACGATCGTACACGGCATGTGAACGGGGCGAGGGGGTCACAGGCCTTGTCGGGTCCGGGACGGCGACGGCAGCCGCCGATGGCGAGGCTGCGAGAGAGACGGGGGCTCGGCAATTCAGCATGTACACGGATTCCGTCCACCACCGAGCTGGAAGCGAAAGCAACACCACGTACGGGCACGCGCGCGCGCCCAACACCGAGGAGGCGGCGCGGAAAGAGTAAAGTCCATTGTAAACCTTGTATTTGTAGAGGTTGGCGAAATCAAACCCTGAACTTCAAATCCTTGAAGTTAGCACACCGAACTAACAAATCCCGATCAATTTCACCATTCGCCCTGTTTGGAGCACCAGGAAAGCAAAGATCCTGACCGGGATAACTCGCCACTCTCGACATGTAGACCCATGCGCGATCCTCTCGCGAAAAAATAGCATCCCAGACCGCAGTAACTGGCAACTTCCGGCGCGCAAAACACGGCGCTGGACCTGCTTCTTCGGCGATGACGAACTCCTGGCGGGATACGCGTGCCGGCCGCCACCAGGGACGGCGGTGGTGTGGTATTGCCCAATGCGCCTGGGCTTCAACTTCTCATGGACGTAACGCGGTCCTTGCCGAGATTACTGTGCAACGCTAAATGTAATACTCCTAGATTGATTGATTTGTTCGGTACAAATCTGGCTAGATGGCACTTGATCTGATTAATTGGCAAGCTATCACACAACACGAACACACATTATACAAGAACGATCAGCCCGAACAGGCGTAGCTAGCTTATGAATCTTGATGGCCAAGAAGCAAATAGCTATGTACTGGTCACCATCGTCAAGATGGGGCCGCCGGAATTAAACCTCACTTTAGTGCGGGATTAGTGGACGAATTGATCGGCTCACTCGGGGATTAGAGGACATTTGGCCAATCTCTCTCTCTCTCTCTCTCTTGCCTCACTCGGGAGCTGCTATTCCTGGCCCGCTCATCTCGGCCGGCCGTCGAACCTAGAGATGGGGACATGGAGGCGCCACCTGCAGGGTTGGCTTGGCGTTTAAGGCGGGCTGGGGCATCGCTGAGCTGTTGGTGCTAGTGAATGGATGGGCGAAGGAACACCACTTCAGGCCCCGTTAGGATCGAGGAGAGAAATCGAGAGATTGGGTCAAGAGGTTGAAGATGAATATGACATGTGGGCCATAGGTGTTGGAGAGTACCTATTTTTTAGTTTATGACTTATTTTTCCGGAGCGTAAAAGAGATCGAGGGTCCGGGATAGACCGGGATGGGCAAGTTTGGTGTGTGAACTTTAGGGATTCAGAGTTTAAGGTTTGATTTCGCTACCCTGTATGAGTTCAGGGTTCATATTGGACTTTACTCGCGCGGAAAGGAACGGGACTGTTTTGCAACCCTCCCCTGGGTATCTTATCAAGAGGTATATCATACTATATTTTTTTTCATATTTTTTCTACGGGATTTTCCGGAGTTTTAAAACATGGTTATAGAGATACCCAAAGAGAGTGTTGTAGGTGGTGCACCCACACCAGCCGAAGCCGATGAATCGATTTGTCAGAGCCGAGACCAAGGGCACTGGGGCAGCGCGGCTATTTGGACAAAATTGATCCAAAATCGGAAGAAATTTATAAAATAAACTCGTGGCAAAAGTATGCCATGACCTACGATGTTGCACTGCGTTGTATAACACCATGACTGATGGCGCCATACTTTGCAAGCGCAACACCATGTCCGAAGACGTTGCACTGTGTTGTGCAACGCTACGTGTGGTGGCGTTATACTGCACTATATAGCGGCGCAAAAAGGATTATATCTAGTGAAATATTTTACCGCGAGTTCAGTTTATAAATTTCTTTTGACTTTGGGTCAATTTTGTTCAAATTCCCGGGCAGCGCACTAGTATTACTATGGCCGCTTTCCGGTTTGGCACGTGACCGTGGTAGAGTAGTAAGCGGGCGATGGTACTGTCAAGGACTTGTCACCCACCCATTAGCTCGATCGATTGAGAAACCGAAGGTCGGCGGGAAGATAGGATCAGATCCTTGGCGAATAATGCGTCCCAACAAGTGCCATGTAGGCTGGTCTCAACTGTATATACCTAGGAAAGGAAAAAAAGGAGGCACATGCCGACCTCATCGTCACCCAGGCCCGGACCTCTATATATGTTTGTGTCCATTGTGCTACCAATCTAAATTTGCAAAATATATTGCAGCACTACATACTCCATGTCCCCACGTTCTACTTTTCTTTTACCACAACGGTGTGTTTAGAGCATCTCTAACCAAAACATCAATTTCGGTTAAATGATCGTTTAAGCCGAACCCCTGTTGGCATTAGATGATATAATTTTTTAGGAGCTGCCCCAAAATACGGCCTCCACTTTCTCATATTTGCTTGACCGTCCAAACTGAGTGAGCAAAATTTCCCCTCCATTTTCTCATTCTGACCCGCCGAATCTCTCCGTCGGCGCAATCGTTGGCCCCTACCCCGGGCGGAATGGCACCGGACGGCGATTCTGCACCCCCTCCGGAGTTTCTAGTTGATGTGACCCCGTCGAAGTTGACCCCGCGATGCCTCCGGTGGTGCGAAAGCAGTTGGGCAACACCCTCGTGGTGTAGGCGACAAGAAAGGTCAGCAAGATGACCACAACAGTGACGAAGGTGGGTCGGCTTCCCCTGCATCGGTGTTGAGCGGCCTGTGGGCGGGGAACCCGATGAAGGCCATGATGGATCTCTCTGCGACGGTGGAGAAGAACAAGAGGAAGGCCATGCCTAGACGGCTTCTTCGACCACGACAACCCTCAAGGCGCCTGCTTACGCCTGCACGCCCGGTGGCGTGCACGGCCGTCGCAGCAGCCTGTGGCTGAGTCGCCGACCGTGAGGTGGTTGATGAAATGCCCGGCCATGCGCAACCAACTCAGATCGAAATTACCATCGCCGAATTCATGTTTCAATTGGATTCTTCGCAGGTGGAAGGGCTCGATGATCTCAACTATGATCATAAGGAGGAAGAGTTGATCGAGGAAGAGGTGGCCGAGGTGGAGATGATGTCCACAACGTAAACATGCTATGTTGTGCTTTTGGCTCAAAAAACTTGGTCTATGTGGTCCCTTTTGGATGATCTATATGCATGTTTGAATTTGTTGTATTCAAATATTTGTTTGATCATATGCCATGGTATAATTTATTGTATGAGATAGAGGTTTGAAAATGAAGCTCAATTTTTTTTAATCATCTAAATACAGGGGTTTGGAGGTTGGCCGCCATCTTTCAGATGATCAAAGGATGATGTTTCGGTTAGAGATGCTCTTAGATTACTTTGCAAAACGTCTATGATGTCCAAAGTTCAGTTTTCTAGCAAGAGACGATGAGACTGGCTTTACTCAACAGATCAAATCACGGAGGATCCTTACGTAATCTATATCCAGTACCTATCCTGTGGTCCTGGTTCTATATGCTTTACCGAAACGGACCTAACACTTCCCGCCGCTCTTCTCACGAACGACTTTATATTCTGAGATATAGTGTGTACTCCATACATTTATTCCTCTGATCTGAAAAGAACGTGCAGTCGCTACTCTCGCTCTTCAGCAACTCCATCGGCCCTCGCTCGTTCGTACCACCGACAAGCAAGCAACCTCTGCTGGATCTGTCCTCGTAATAACCCATCATTACTGTACGAAACGATAACGCGGACAGGGAAGATGCCATCAGCCCTTTGTCATATCCATGGCCATTTGTCATATACCGTGCAATCTTTTGCATGGCTATGATATCGCCTCTGCTAAAAGAAATATTTTTTTCATTGCCAATGCATGTAATCTATGCTTTCCAGCATATCAAAAAACCCTTTTTTCTTGTTGATGGACAAAATACGGGTAGTGTCGACAACATTTAGCTCTCTTAGGGTAACATCACCGAAAATCACGATCACCGCTTTGCTGAACTTGTACGTTGACTCAAGGCAAGTGGTATCTTTCATGCGCATGTACTCATCCGCTAGATCACCGAATACTCCAGATACAAGCCTGTAAATAGCAATGGAACATTTATGGTAAAAATTAAAGCCAATCTTATCATTGCAATCGTTCTTGCATTCGAAGTATGGATTGTAGTCCCTCATAGCATCGAGAATTGTTAAAAACAAGTTCCTTGACATCCTATGCCGAAATATCTGCTACGCGTATAGTTGTTCCCTAGGATAGAAGTAGTCATTGTACGACCGTTCATGGCCACCTTCTCGATCACACTTCAAGTTGGCTTTTTGTTCCTTCACGGAGGCCCTACAGATAGGATACATGCTCTCAGTGTGGTCATGGACGAGGGTGTACGCTAACATTAGGATCTCCGTATCATGGTCATAGTGTCATCTGATGATGTGTCCATGACATGCTTGAAGAAAAACTTGATGGAGTCCGAGCTAGTTTCCATCGATCTGGTTGTGCAAATGGTCAAACATGTTGTGCATGTTGCGGTTCGACGCAAAGTCCGAGCCTACTGCCACCGAAATGGCCCTGTCCTGCCCGACTCCTGAAAGAGAGCCGGAGCAGTAAGAGAACCCTGCCAACGGGGGAAACCAGAACAAAAACACCGCTCGACGGACAGGGACAATTTCTCTTCTGGCAGTGCCAACTGGTACCAAAGCCGGCAATAAGACTTCTCACTAGGCTGGGAAGAACGGTCGACGACAGAGCAGCTACCGCTATGGAGAGATAGCAGTACAGTCGGGCGCCAGCATCTCTGGCGCATAAAGGGTGGGGGTCGATTTGGGTTGAATGATTTTCAGCCACTGGCGAGAGCCCGGAAGGACAAGAGGACGACGCAATCGGACACGCATGTCCAACACGACACAAAGCCATCCCAAATAGGCTTGAAATGGATAGTCACAAACCAACCCGAAATGCTCAATCTGTTTGGACCACGCGGTTATGCCCCGTTGCTTATCCGTGCGGACACATTTGTCTCTCTGGTAGAGCTATCACCGTCACTACCATATCACTACGGTCTTCACGACCGTACCAACGCAACTGATGAAAAGTGCTTATCAGAAATCCACTTATACACTTCAACACCCCTAAGTTCGAACTGATGGAAAGGGCTAGTGCAATCCACTTATACACTTCAACACCCTCTCACTCACGTATGACTTAAGAGACCTATACGTGGACACAGAGGATTCAACAACAATTTTAGGATAAATTGCGAAAGCCAGGACTCGAACTTGAGACCTTAGGCTCTGATACCATGTCAAGCTTCATGCACTAGCCAACGCAACCAAAAGTTCGAACTGATGGAAAGGGATAGTGCAATCCACTTATACACTTCAACAACTTCTTCCCTCAGTGATATGGCCCGATTCATGTGCTTCTCGCAGCATCTCTAGCACTAGCAGATACCGCATATCAGTCGACCCGTTAAATTTTGGCACGATATTCAGTATTGATTAAAAATGGCATTTTCAGATATCTTAAAAGGGAAGATACCGCAAAAAAAGGGTTCCCGCATCGAGGCTCATCCATCCTACATATATTCGTGCGAACCAACCTCCAAGCACGCAGAAATCCCGCCGCCGCAGTAGATTCTGGCTGCGTCTGCCGCTGGATATCAAATGGCCATAGCCTACCGCCGCACCGACCCCCACCTACCCATGGGCCGGCCAATTGTGTCGGAATTTGGCTGGCAGCGGCGGGAGATCTAGGGCTCGAGCTCACGCCGTCGGAGGAACAAGCCGCTCGCCTCCGAAAGGCACATCGCCGATTCTCTCCCGGGATAGGGTTCGCCATGGCACCCATGATCTTGGCCGAGGCGGTAGCTCCAGACGCCGGCGAGCGGCCGGCCGTCTGCTCTCCGCACTCCGCACTCCGTCGCCGACGACGGCGATGAGGAGAGCGAGAACGCCACCGTCCGCCAGGTGATGTTCAACTCGCTGGGGACCCTCGTCTCCGACGTATGGGACCGCGCGAAGCGCCACCGTGACAAGCACTTCGCCGAGCAGCGGGTGATGCGCCGTGTCTGCCGACGCTTCGCACGAAAGCACCAGTAGGCCGTCGCCGCCGTAGATGCTCCGGTGAGTAGGTACCGCCGGTAGATGCTAGGGTTAGTATAGATGTATGGCGCGGCATCGATTTTTGATGTACATATGTCGATCTTAATGATCAAAAAACTTCTCCGTATATATGAATCTGGTGCCAATATGATGTTTTTAAATATGCAATTCCGTTTTAATGCATCCGTTCCTCGCTACTACTTTTCATAAATCCCTTGTCTCGTTTCTACGCTGCTGCTAGGCGGGCGCTGATCTCCCGAAGAGACGAACTGAACGCGGCGATGGGTTGCTCAGTATAAATTCTCGCCTTACAAAGGGCACTACTTTTTTTCCAACTAGTTTCGCGTGTCATCTCAATGTGATAAGTTATAAAAACCTGTGTACATAGTTTCAAGATCGAGATCCAGCAAATGGCGTGCGTACTTCAACGATGCTGACATCGCCTTCTTTATACCTCGGAAATGGAAACATTTATTTATACATGCGAATTTTGTTAACCTAGCCAGATAAACTACTCGTGTATACTCCCTCCATTAGGGATTATAAGGCATAAGATTTTCTTTTAAATGTTAAAAATTACAAGTTATTTTTTATTTATTATCATCTCTTATCCAATGCATGGTTTTTTTTCTTTCTTTTCTCTCATGCATGTATAACTATTGGTGCATGTAGTAATCAAGAGAGTGAGTTATTGATTTTTTTTAATCATATCAAAGTGGTCCATAGACGTTATAATCTTTAACAGAGGGTGTAGTAAGTACGACGAATACTTGAATACTGATGGGTTACGTTGTTTAGTCTACTCTGGATGGGGACTAAACCGAAAACAATTCGAATGGGGCATGTCATGTTTGAATTTAAGCGAAGCCCGCTGTAACATTTTCAGCGAAGCCTACGAGACCTTTTTTGTTTGTTTGTTGGCAGAACATTTTCTTACCGGTCAGACACAAAGGATCCAAAAAATCATCGGATTGGATCGAATTTTAATCCGGTGAACCCAAGCCATACTTAGCGTTGGGAGAAAGGGGGGGGGGCTATTGGGGGCACCGACGAAAGGAAAAGGGCGAGTGAGCCAGCTCCGTTGTCGAGACAACGCATACTCCTTGCCCAGATTCCCCTTTTCACCTCTCCCCCTCTTCTACCTCGTCGCCATATCGTCGCCGTATCACCCCCGCCCTACTCCGTCCAAAGCTCGCCGCTAGCAGTGACTCCCTTCACCGCACCAACCTCCATCTTTCTGTTCACCGAGTTTCCGAGGTGATTCAGCGCCGCGAGTAGCTTCACGGCCAGATTCTCGTCCACCATGCCCGCGAGGTGTTCGACATTTTGTCTACTCAATGATTGACTCCGACGATGAGGAGATGTCTCATGTTCTGATGGAGGATGAAACGGCCGCTGTCGTCGACAATGCGAAACACTTGAAGATCCTCGTTTGTCTGTCTGGCTTGTACGCGCATAATGCAAAGACCCGGTGGCTCGGCACCAGGGCGCCACTAGAGCAAGCCGATGTTGGGAATATGCCCTAGAGGCAATCATGTATGATGAGATTTCCCATTGTATTCATAAAGTTATTAAGTAGTCCTTGTATAAACATCTGATGTGTATCATTGAATATGTGATTCAGTTGTGGAACTATGCATTCATGTTGTTTATACTAAATATCCTTGGTCATTGAGGTTGTGCTGGACACACAACTTAGAACAATGTGAAAGTTGGCTTGATGACTCGGTTCCACTTGTCATGGGCATGGAGATGCTATTTCAACTTACACAGACTAGTCTAAAGAGTTTAGCGAGTCGGATTGACCCATATTGAGGTACAACGAACTAAGCTGTCATTTGTATATCTCAATCAATGTAATCCTTAGACCTGAGGTTGTTGCATAGTCCGAGTTGAGGATCATCGACTTAGGTTCTGTCAAACGCTGATCCGTGAATCGGGCGGTTATAAAGGCGTGATTCGGTCGATCGAGAATCAAGCTGCGTGATGTGAATAACCAAGATGGGATTTTGCCCTCCACTCGGAGAGATATTCTCTGGGCCCTCTCGTGAGATATGATTCGAAAGCATGGCCATGCCGACTCGGTTAAGTGTTAACCGAGGCGATCGACTAAGAGTTAGTCGGGTGAATCACTTATCTCGGATCGAGAAGAGTCGGACTATTTAAGGGATGACATATATTCGCCTATAGTCGACAAGGTATATCGTGAGGCAAAAGGGACTCGGACGTAAGTCGCATTGGAAAGGCAAGTCGTCATGACTCTTTGGTACTTGGGAGCTCAAGACGTTACGCTAGGAGCCGCTCGACCGATCGATTGTGAGTCGGACTCAATCGTGTCCAAGTAGCCATGAGCCTGGGGTCACACACTTAAGAGCGGGATCAAGTTCGGATTGGATCCGAACATATAATATGGTTGGGTTGGACTTAAACCGATTAGGATCGAGTTAGTGAGTTGGACTCACGGTGACTAGTGTTATATGGGCTTTAGTGAATGGGTCGCTGAGCCCACGTTCACTTCCTATATATAGTGGAGCACAGAACCCGAAGGTTAATCGTTGTTCGATTAGGTCATTCCATGTGTTGAAACCCTAGCTCCACAGCCCACCGTGTAACGAACCTAGCGGCCACGGCGCTCCTCCTTATGCGTGTGGATACCAAATAGAGGTGATGTGCGATCGGCACCGGACGATCGGATCGTGAGGATGCCTTCGCATCAATCGACGCTTCATCGTAATCCGCAACCGCGTCTAGTGGTAAACCTTGTGTCCTTCTACCTCGCTAGATCTTGGGATCACCACGTTAGAGGAAATTTTTATTTTATCTCCGCGTGGCCCATCGATGGTATCGAGCGATAGCTTCGGTTTTAGGTTTCGAGATCTCGCATATGTGATATGCGGTAGGCTATAGATGAGATCTATGTGCTGTTTTGGTGGTCGATCTATGAGATAGATCGGTTTTGTATGAAGTTGATTGGATCAACTGTACTCGGGGAATGGTAGATCTGATTTCCGTGATCATACTTCTGAGGTCGTGGAACGACATACCACCGCCTTCCGCCATCGTAGATTGTGACACGTAAATCGAGCGGTGATCAAGATCAAAGAGTTTGATCGAATCGAACGATGGTCGGAATCAGACCGGCTTCGCCATACGTCGTGGCGCCTTAGATGTCGCTACGAGTTTCACAACGCCGTAGATATTGTATCTATGCATAGCTTGTTTTTGCGGAAGTTGTGAATGGTATGGTTCATGTGCATGTGATGTATGTGTAATCCATACGTGATATGCGAATCACGGTTTTGTCGGTACCGGAGCCTAGGTGTCATCATTTTATTGTATAACGACCTGCGTGTCGGATTCTCTATGTAATTTACTTTACTAAGCTAGTGTAGCTGTTTGAGAACCCGGAAGGCATGCAAGGCGTTGTACATGTCGGCGACATGGAGTAAGGCGGCAAGTGACAAGAGTTGGCACGAGTCGGATTACGTTTGTGGAGATGGAGATCGCCATGAAGAGAGCCATACCATTTCACATTATAATTGCTTTATTTTGTGTTATTGTTATGTCTCGGTTTTACCTCTATTAGATAGTCGGTAAAATTTAATCCCTCAAAGAAGGTCTAGTCGGTTTTCCGCCATGTTTGCACCATCACAAGTCGGACATTTTTGGTAGTGGGCTCATAAAATTGAGGTGCTGCCAATTCTTTCCGACTAGGTGGGTTCAGTCGGACTCTTCTTTGAAACACTTGGTAAGCTAGACGGGTCTATCACAACTGTGGGACTCGGGAAAAGTCGGATGGGAGCTGAGGCATGTGATGCCACCCGTCCAACAGATTCGCATGAGATGCGATTGACAAGGAGTTGTCTACCTAGATCACTTGGCTAGCGGTGATGCTAAAGCTCACTAGCCGACTTGCTTATTTAGGATCTGAATCACTAAGTAACCATCGGAGGGTGTTGGTTCTAGTGGGAGCATAAAATATTAAAATGTTTAATATTCTTGCTCTTTTATGAATACATGTCTTAAGTGTTTTTTTGCATATTTTCTGTTGTAGATCATGGCACCAAGTAGCGTCACTCTCGGATATCCGTTTTGCGTTGAGAACCATTCTTGAGAAAGATAAACTGACACTAATTTTACCAACTGGTATCAAAATCGAGAATTGTTCTCAAACAAGAAAAGAAGGACCATGTCCTAGACAACCCACTTCCGGATGAGCCGAATGAGAATGCGATCGTCGCACCACCAATGCCTACCGTCTAAAAGATGAGTCCACGGATATTAGCTGTCTTATGCTTGCTCACATGGAACCGGACTTGCAAAAGCAGTTCGAGCATGTTGAGGCCTACGATATGATCGAAAGCCTCAAAAGTATGTTCCAGGCTCAGGCGAAGACTGAGAGGTATCAAGTCTCTCAGGCTCTGTTGAGTTGCAAGCTTAAGGATGGTGATCCACTGAGTCCGCATGTGATCAAAATGGTTGGTTACGTGCAGTCTCTGGAGAGGCTTGGCTACCCCATAAGCGAAGAGTTCGCTACGGATATAATTCTGAACTCTCTTCCTAGTGCATATGGGCAGTTCATTTCGAACTACCACATGCATGGTATGGATAAGAAGCTCACTGAATTGCATGGGATGCTCAAGCGAGGCGGATCTCAAGAAGGGCACCCAAGTGTTGATGGTGCGAATAAGGCTAAGTTCAAGAAGAGTTCTTGGACTAAGAAGAAGGCTAAGTCGAGGAAAGCAGGCTCAGACCGTCCCAAGCGCTTCCTCGTGGACTAAGCCATCTCCTTCACCGGATCCACTTGCTTCTACCGCAAGGATGGCCACCGGAAGAGGAACTGCAAGTACTTGGCCGACAAATCCAAGAGTGGAGGTATGACTTCGACCAGGTACACTTGTTTGCAATGTTATAGACATATATCTTGGCCGATGCACCTAATAGTTCTTGGGTATATGATACGGATCGATTATTCACATCTGCAACTCGCTGCGTGGACCGGTAAGAACTAGGAGCGTAAGAGGCGAGGTTGATATTCGAGTCGGCAACAAAGCAAGAGTTGCTGCGTTGGAAGTCGGCACGATGCAACTTCATTTACCTTCCGGATTCATTATGGAACTAAATAATTGTTATTATGTTCCAGTGCTCAGTCGAAACATTATTTCTGCTTCATGTTTGATGAGACAAGGCTATGAGTCGAATATCAAGAATAATGGTTGTTCTTTGTATTTGAATGATATGTTTCACGGCTTTGCACGCATCCAGGACGGGTTATTTATTTTGAATCTTGATGGTGAGTCGGTTTATAACATAAATGTTAAAAGGTTGAAACCAAATGATTTGAATATGACTTACTTTTGGCACTGTCGGCTTGGTCATATAAGTTGGAAACGCATAAAGAAGCTCCATGATGATGGACTCCTAACTTCGTTCGACTTGGAGTCGTTCGAGACATGCGAATCTTGCCTACTCGGCAAAATGACCAAGACACCTTTTGCAAAGAGTTGCGAAAGGGCGTCCGACTTGTTGGGACTAGTACATAGTGATGTATGTGGACCAATGAGCACGACAGCCGAGTACTTCATTACCTTCACTGATGATTTGAGTAGGTATGGATATATCTACTTAATGAAACATAAGTCGGAAGCCTTTGAAAAGTTCAAAGAATTCCAGAATGAAGCACAGAATCAACTCGGCAAGAAAATAAAGTTTCTTCTCGGACCGAGGAGGCGAGTACATGAGCCATGAGTTTGATGACCATCTGAAAAGTTGTGGAATAGTTTCTCAACTTACTCCGCCAGAACGCCACAAAGGAATGGTGTTTCGAAAGGCGGAATCGGACCTTGTTGGACATGGTACGATCAATGATGAGTCGACAGATCTGCCTTTATCATTTTGGGGTTATTGTCTAGAAACAACAAGGCTCACACTAAACAAAGTACCATCAAAATCGGTAGAGAAGACACCGCATGAGATGTGGACAGCAAAAGCCGAGTTTGTCTTTTCTTAAGATTTGGGGTTGTGAAGCTTTTGTCAAGCGACTTGATCGGACGCTTACGCCAAGTCGGATAAATGTATTTTAAGGGTATCCGAGGGAAACCTTGGGTTACTACTTCTACAACCGAGAAGAGGGCAAAGTGTTTGTCGCTCGAACGGTGTCTTCCTTGAGAAAGAGTTTCTCGGTCGGGAGTAAGTGGGAGCACGGTGCAACTCAAGAAATTCGAGAGGAACCGGCTAGTAGCAGTCGGCAAAAACCTTGGAGGTTGAGCCGGTCGTGGCCGAGCCGGCAGCAGACTGTGACTACGAAGATCGGCAAGATTACGAAGTGTTCGTGATGTGTTATGTTAGATGATGATAGCCGCAAATTATTCGGAAGCGATGGTGGGATCTCGATTCGAGTCATGGCTTGGAGCCATGAGATCCGAGATAAAGTCCATGGATGAAAATCAAGTTTGGAACTTGGTTGATTCGCAGACGGTGCAAGACCCACGAGTGCAAATGGGTCTTTAAGAAGAAAACTGATATGGATGGAAATGTTTCAATCTATAGCACGCCTTGTCGGGAAGGGGTTCCGGCAAGTTCAAGGAGTTGATTACGACGAGACTTTCGCCGTAGCGATGCTTAAATCAGTTCGGATCATGTTAGCTATAGCGCCTATTTCGACTATGAGATATGGCGATGGATGTCAAAACGCTTTCCTTAACGGAAATTTAACCGAGGACGGTATATGATACAATCCGAGGGTTTTGTCGATCCGCTAATGCTGACAAGGTATGCAAACTTCAGAAATCCATTTATGGGTTGAAGCAAGCATCTCGGAGTTGGAATATTCGCTTTGATGAGGTAGTCAAATCATTTGGCTTCATCAAGAGTGATCATGATTCTTGTTTGTACAAGAAGTTTAGTGGGAACAAAGTAAATTTTCTAATCTTATATGTGGATGACATATTACTGATTGGAAATGATGTCCAGATGTTGCAAGAAACCAAGGAATCATTGGAAAGGAGTTTCTCAATGAAAGACTTGGGTGAGGCAACATACATCCTCGGAATCCGGATCTATAGAGATAGATCAAGGAGGCTCATTGGATTGAGTCAGAGTACTTATTTGGACAAAGTGTTGAAAAAGTTCAACATGGAATCGTCTAAGAAGGGGTTCTTACCGATGTCCCACGGTGTAAAACTTAGCAAGACTCAGTGTCCTTCGACAACTAATGAGCAAAGTCGGATGAGTGCGATTCCATATGCTTCTAGCTTGGATCCATCATGCGCCATGATTTGTACTAGGCCGGATGTTTCCTATGCTCTAAGTGTTGTGAGCAGATACCAGGCTGAGCCTGGAGAGATCCACTGGACATCGGCTAAAAATATCCTAAATTACTTGAGAAGGACTAAGGATATGTTCTTGGTTTATGGTGGTGAAGATGAACTTAGTGTAAAGGGTTACACGGATGCGAGTTATCTCACCGAATCTGATGATTCTCGCTCGCAATCCGGATACATGTTTATTATAAACGGAGGTGCTGTGAGCTGGAAAAGTTCCAAGCAAGAGACCGTGGTCTTCACAACAGAGGTTTGAGTATATTGCCACGGAGGCAAAGAAGGAAGTCGTTTGGATGAGGAATTTCCTCATGGATCTTGGTGTGGTTCGTGGCTCGTCCAATCCGTTGGACGGTATTGTGACAACAATGGTGCTATTGCACAAGCCAAGGAACCTAGACAACACCAAGAACAAGCACATACTCATCTTTGTACCACCTAATTCCGGTTAAATGGATCGGGTGATATCAAGTTATGCAAGGTACACACGGATGCAAATCTGCGGATCCGTTGACAAAGCCGTTACCCCGTAGAAGCATGAGGCGCACTGAGCCATGGGCATTAGATGCTTAGACATGTGATGTCGGAAGATTGACTCTAGTGCAAGTGGGAGATCTGGGAATATGCCCTAGAGGCAATCATGTATGATGAGATTTCCCATTGTATTCATAAAGTTATTAAGTAGTCCTTGTATAAACATCCGATGTGTATCATTGAATATGTGATTCAGTTGTGGAACTATGCATTCATGTTGTTTGTACTAAATATCCTTGGTCATTGAGGTTGTCCCGACACACAACTTAGACCAATGTGAAAGTTGGCTTGATGACTCGGTTCCACTTGTCATGGGCATGGAGATGCTATTCCAAGTTACATGCACTAGGCTAAAGAGTTTAGCGAGTCGGATTGACCCATATTGAGGTACAACGAACTAAGCCGTCATTTGTATATCTCAATCAATGTAATCCTTAGACCTGAGGTTGTTGCATAGTCCGAGTTGAGGATCATCGACTTAGGTTCCCAAACGCTGATCCGTGAATCGGGATTATAAAGGCAGGTTGGGTCGATCGAGAATCAAAGCTGCGTGATGTGAATAACCAAGATGGGATTTTGCCCTCCACTGGAGAGATATTCTCTGGGCCCTCTCGTGAGATATGATTCGGAAAGCATGGCCATGCACGACTCGGTTAAGTGTTAACCGAGGCGATCGACTAAGAGTTAGTCGGGTGAATCACTTATCTCGGATCGAGAAGAGAGTCGGACTATTTAAGGGATGACATATATTCGCCTATAGTCTGACAAGGTATATCGTGAGGCAAAAGGGACTCGGACGTAAGTCGCATTGGAAAGGCAAGTCGTCATGACTCTTTGGTACTTGGGAGTCGGCACGTTCTTCTAGGAGCCGCTACCAACTGATCGAATGTGAGTCGGACTTCAATCGTGTCCAAGTAGCCATGAGCATGTGGGGTCACACACTTAAGAACGGGAGCAAGTTCGGATTGGATCTGAACATATAATATGGTTGGGTTGGACTTAAACCGGATTAGGACTGAGTTAGTGAATTGGACTCACGGTGACTAGTGTTATATGAGCTTTAGTGAATGGGTCGCGCGAGCAGAGCCCACGTTCACTCCCTATATATAGTGGAGCACAGTAACCCAGAAAGGTTAATCGTTGTTCGGTTAGGTCATTCCATGTGTTGGAAACCCTAGCTCCACAGCAGTCCACCGTAACAGAATTTAACCTAGCGATTCGCCACGGCCTCCTGTAATGCGTGTGGATACCAGAGGTGTTGTGCGATCAGCACCAGACGATCGGATCGTGAGGATCTGATCGCATCAACTGACGCGCTTCATCAGTATTCCGCAACCGCGCGTCTAGTGGTAAACCTCGTGGCCTTCTACCTCAGCTAGATCTTGGGATCACCACGTTAGAGGAAAATTTTTATTTTATCTCCGCGTGGCCCATCAGCCGAGGCAATGGTTAGAGGGCCACAACATGTTGTACGACAACAAATTCGTCGACGATCCATTGCACGACGAGACGGTATTTCGACGCCGTGTCAGGATAGGCCAGAAGCTTTTTATCGAGATTGTGCATGCCATCCGGAAGTTCGACACTTACTTCAAATGCAAGAAGGAATGCACTGTCACAATATGATTTTGATTAATCCAAAAGTGCAATGTTGCTTTGAGGATGCTTGCATATGGAGCTCATGGTGATACACAAAGATGTCTATCTACGCATGGCCGATTCCGCCACCATTGAGTGCATGCACAAGTTCTATAGGGCAGTGGTTGCATTGTTTGAATCAACACACTTGAGATCATCCAATATTGAAGACACTAATTGGATTCTAGCAATGAATGAAGCCAAAGGATTTTCTGGGATGCTTGAAAGTATCGACTACATGCATTGGGCAAGAAAAAGCTGCATTTTCTTGACAGAAAATGTACAAAGTCCATAGCTTACAGTGTAATACTTGAGGCAGTGGCTACGCAAGATCTCTAGATTTGGTATTCCTTCTTCATAATGGCAGGATCTTACAATGACACCGACGTCCTGCAGTGCTCAAATGCCTTTGCCAAACTTGCTTAAGCTCATGCTCCCCTGAAGTGCTCGATGTCTTTTATCAAGCATATTGCTCCAGTTTTTGATAAAGTGAATATAGTAATATCTATAAAAGATATCAATTATACCAGGATTCTCCATCAACATAGTATCAAGGACTAGTAAAGACACTAAAGGTGTGTTTGGTAGCCCGGGTGTGCTTTCTTGTCTCATACAAGCTGAGCACAGCTATGTGGAGCTCATACAAGTTGCATTATTGTGTTGTGTTTGGTAAGTCGGACCAGTCTAGCCTAGCCATACAACAATAAAAGCAATATGGTCCCTGGATACAAAATAATAAAAGCAATCGGGTCCTTGGAGAGCCACCGCCGGCGGGAGGATCCGTCGCCGGCGCTCCAGGAGGCCAAGCCCCTCTCGCTCGAGGTCCTCGTCAACAGGACGCCGCCGGGATTTCATGGCCAAGCCCCTCGCGCTCAAGGTACTACTAGCTAGTTAGTTAGTTCTCGTGAGTTGCCGGTGACTTGTGGAATGCATTATTATTCGGCAGGGGAAAGGGGGCGTTTCATTATTGGGTGAAGAATAGAGATGGTTCAAGTAGAGTTGTTGAAAGATTGTCGGGGCATCACCTTGAATTCAAAAAGCCGATCCTTCAGGCTGTTTTGTATCTACTTCTCCTATGTGTATGTGATCTACACGATGTTAGTGGTCTAAAAGCTTGATAGTATCGGATATGGATTGCACGCATAGGGAAAAGTGGTGGATGGTTTGTGTAGCTTAGCCATCAGTTCAAAAGGAGGACTTGGCGCCTAAAGTGTTTGGAAAGAATATTTCTTGACATGACAGAAGTGCAACTGTAAAAAACTTACTCCATCAGGCTAGAAATAACTGACTTGGGTTTATTTAGATTCAAATGTATCTATACACTAAAATGCGCTAGATACATTCGAATTTAGACAAACTCAAGTACGTTATTTCTGGATGGAGGAAGTAGTAAAGTGGGAGTAACACACGCTGTGTAAGTAAAGTATAAAGTACACTCCAACATTTATTTCTTGCTGGCATGATGTTTTGCTCAAAATGCGAAATCGGATAAATACAGCCACACACTCAAATTTTACATGTGGATTATCTGGCTCACAACGTACTACTGCTAGTAATACCGTGGCTGCGTCGATTCACTCGCGGCGGTGACTATTCTATCGCGATTTGCTCAACGAACACGCGTTCTCCAGAGATCTGTACTACTGTGTGCATGTGCAGGGCACAGATACTGAGATACAGGTACACAGCTAGGCGGCATTCAGCACATGCAGTGTTAAGACATCGAGAACCATGGTAGCTGATGTATGCAGTTCCAGGATAGCTGATGCAAGCAAAGGATAGCTGATCCAGCCTCTCGAGAACTATGGTAGCCAGGAGGTTTGGTAACCTAAAATTCAGAATATGCATACCGGATGCCGGTTCCTCCAGGAGGCTGCCATGCATCTGATCCTCTTCAAAATCCTTTGTTATATATATCCTGACTGTACTTGCCCTTACATTATATATCAGTCGGCTATGTTGTCACCACCTATAGATTCTGCGTAGCTTAGCATAATTTAGATTTGTTTGACGGTTTCTTCACCTGTCCAAGACCCTGACACTCCTCAGCGCTCCAGCAACATTTAACAATGGTGATATAAGGACAGGTACATTGCAGACGCTTAAGGGAGACGCTAGCCATTTAATCTAGGACGTTTGGTGCAGTCCGTGGCTATTTTTCCAGCGTCGACGATACGAGCGGAAACGCTTGGAAATAGTGTGAAAAATTCGTCCAGAAGCAGCCGACGCTTGCGGTTTATAATAACGAACTATTTAAACGCCCCAATTAAGAGGCTAGCACAGTACGTGCCCTAACTAAAAGATGACGTGTAATTGGAAGCCCAGTACCACTCCATGTTACCACAATGTTTAGAATCGCACGTGTCACCAGGGCAAAACAAAAACAACGGAACAACTCATCGCGAGTGGCGGCACCACAATCCGCCGTGTCTGAAAGAACATCATGTCCCATCTGAAATGCCAAAGTGTTCGCCACTTGGTATCATTACAGTGTTACACGGCGGTGGTTGACATTTGACTTGACAGGATTAATTAGTGGCAAAATGGGAGTGAGAAAGCAGACGGCGAGGAGACAACACATGCCCTCGTCACGCGACGGAGTGATCATGGTCGCCCGCCGTGTCGCCTCGTCCAGCCACCACGTTAGTACGTACGTCGCCGGCGAACGAGCATCCTGCCGTCTGCCGCCAGTTGGTTCCAGTAATGGAAACGAGGCCTCTAACACCAGTTCTTAGAGACCTCCAATACCGGTTCTGAAACCGTTGTTGGGGCTTCGGTGTTAGAAATTTCGTTTTAACAAATGTTCTATACCGAACCAAAAGAAAGGCGCCAAGACGTGGCTGCCGCAGCGCTTAGCCTCCCTTTAACACCGGTTCGTGTACAAGCCGGTGTTAAAGGTTCTGTGCCGCGGCAGGAAAAAGAGATAAATCTCTGCCGCGACAGGAAAACGGCCTAAATCTCTGCCGCAACAGAGTTCTGCCGTCGCCCCGTTCTGGACGTATTTCTGCGCCGCGGCGGGGACGGGGAGGGAAATCGATCGGGAGCGGTATACACATACATCGTCGTTGGTATATACGAGTACATGAATAATTAAGCAACTATTATTATACATAAACATCGTCATTGTGTGGTATTCTTCGTAAACGTTGAAGCATCAAGTATAAGACAAACACGTTCAAGCATATATACAACGTTTATTTTGATGGATATCTAAAGAGTTCTCCGCCAGGCGTGACGACCTCATCAAGTATGAACCCCGCCAATTCCTCTTGAATGGCTCGTATGCGGTCAAATGGTAGGAGTTGGTCCCGCATCCGTTCGATATAAATATATATGAAGAATAGGGTCAATATATATATATATATATATATATATATATATATATATATAAGAATAAAACTCAACACAATTGATGGTAATAAAATAATATTGTGTACTTTGTTTACTTACTCTAAGTTGTTCTAGTGCGACTTGGCCGTCAAGACATATCGTGTTCTTGAATGAACTTGCAAACATAGTATCCACATAAGTTATTGCCGGGTCCCTGATGCGCGCACTTTACGAGAATAGAGAGTTCAATCAAAATAATAATCAATAAAGCATGATATAATGGAATTGGAAGCAGAATCAAAGAGATATGCAGACCTAGCTATCTAGTATTACTTACATTTTGGTCTACAAATTTTAGTTCTTCTAACCATTCACCCACGGCCCTGCCTGTGAACCTTTTCCAAACTCTGCCCGGCAAAGAAAATGGATAAAGGAGTAATTAATTACTTGTTGTCACGAAAGTTGCCGATCTAGTGCGATAATATGATTGAAATTACCTCTGGAGCATCTCTTTAAAGTCTGCCCATAGCTCTTGGTCTTTTCGTAACGAGTCCATGATAAGGACTTTTCCTGAGTCAGGTTGAATGACTAGCAGAATAAAGTGGAACCTACGCACGCATAACTCATCATCAGTTACACTTAACATCAAGTAAGCCGAAACAGAATGTGTACAAGAGAGGGTAACACTCACGAGAAGTTGTAAGGCAATAGTATTTCTCTTTTGGTTTGTTGTCTCAGTAAAGACGTTAGCAAGAAATCTTCTGTTTGTCCGGGTTTGAGTTTTACCACTTGTTCATGAACTCTATTTGGGTCAACGAACCCAATGTCAAAAGAGCCTCCTTTCATGCATTCCATAACCTTTTTCCTGCATAATAGTATATATATACATATATGGTGAGCATATATATACATGCAATTAATAAATTGAATGAGATGAGATAGAAATTAAAGAAATAGTACTTACACACAATAAATGCTGATGGCAGCTTTGTCGAGTTCCTTCTGATTGAATAGAAAATGCAAGTCTTGAATGTTGAAGCTGATCTCGTCGTCTCCACACAAGAAAATCTGATCTCTTATATGCGTCGTAATCCATTCTTCATTTCTCGTCTTGCAGAAATCAAGGTACCACTTGTGCAATCTTCACATCTTTGTTGGTAGATTCTTGAGCTCCTCTTTCTTGACGAGATTCTTCCCATACTTCCATGGATGTATGGGGTTGGCATCGCCTTTGGGCAAGTTGTCTCCCATGATGCTCAAGTATGCAATGTAAGTCATCCCCATCTCATTGGCCTTTCTTTGTACCTCTGCCTCGTAATCATTTACAGGAGGAGCGTCTCGTGTGTCGAACACTTGGAGCGGGGCGCATGATTGGTTTTCCTGCTCTCCGAGCATGGGAACTGTTCGGGTGCCGCACGATACTTTCTCCTCCCTCCGCCTTGCATCCCCCTTCAAAATCTGGCGCTCGTAGTCCGGCACAAGTGGGGTTTCAGTCTTGACCTCTTCTTCCGAGATCCAATTGGTCTCCTCGTCGTTGCGATTCCACGGTAAAACCGGCAATGTCTTGGCGGAAGGCTGCGGGACGTAGTTTTCTTGAACTCTTTGGCGTACGGTTTCCTGCGGATTTCTTCCTGGCATTGCTAGTGATGCTCTTCGTGGCAGTGCTCTTCCGCTTACGCTGAGGAGATGGCTGAAGCGCCGGAGATGGCTGCCACGCAGGAGATGGCTGGCACGCCGAAGATGCCTGACGCGTAGGATATGGCTGGCATGCCGGAGATGGCTGTCGCGCAGGAGATGGATGAAGCGCCGGAGACGACAGGTGACATGGTTATACCCCGCGGGCACATGATCTCAGCATACCTGGTCCAGCCCAAGGAGGGCCCACGGAAAATATACGCCGGCCCAAGAATATTTTCGGGTGGTCAAGGCCCGTGATGCCTTCGGATCCTTGGAGAGCAAGACTAGAGTAGATAGGAAATTCAAAAGGGTAAACCCTAAAACCTGTAACCGACTAGGTCTGTGCCTGGGACCTACCTGAGTCTATATAAAGGCTAGGAGGGCACGCCTTAGATCTCTCGACTCATACTTCCGCATACACACCTCCACGCCAGATTGCATTTGCGCACCCCTGTAATCACCGGTTCCGCCGTAATCAAGAGCAGACAAGCAGGAGTAGGGTTTTCCCTCCGGGGGCCTCCTCGTGTCCCGTGTTGCTTGTTTGCTAACCATTCCGCGATCTCCATAATCCCCATCTTCTCCAAAACCCAAGTCCATAACAATGGGCATTGACGAGATTAAACCTCGTCAATTGGCGTCGTCTGTGGGAACTGGGGACGCTGATTGTGCGATCGTGACGGTCCCAACCCGAGCGATCTACAACTCTGCGGCGATGGAGAGTCACCTCCTCTTCGGCGCTTTCGACTTCACCGCCCACTCACCGGCCACCATGAAGGAATTCGAGCCCGTAGGCGACATACTCGAGATCCTATTCGGAAGCTTCTGCTTCAAGGTGGGGCAAACCGGCACTCTCCGCCTCCCAGAACGGGTGCCCCTGCCATCGATCAGGCCCGCTTTGTGGGCCCCACACCCTGTGCTATGCACATCATCATCAACAGATGAATCCTACGACAGCAGCTGCTGCAACTCCGATCTGTGCGATCCGCCATCGGACGAAGGGACCTACGGTTCCGGATCTGAAAGCTGCGGCAGGAGCGGACCAGTCTACGAGCGCTACCAATGCGCCGTAGTCATCCAGAGTGACGTGGACCAGCGAGCGCCCAACCCGCCGCCAAACCCGCCACCTAACCCGCAGAACAGAAACGCTGAGAACAGAAGAAGCCAGTCCCCCCCACCCGAAGGGGACGACCCCGGCCAGGTCATCCGCCTTAGCAAAGAAGGATGGGCCCAGGAACGTGCCGCCGTAGCGGGTAACACTATACTGCCTGAAGACGCCTCACAAGACCTGCTGATGGCATACCACTTACTCCTCATCGAGGAGCACAAGAAGCAGGTCAAGATGCAAGAGGTGCTTGACAAACACAAGCAACCTTGAGTCGGTCTTGTGACGAAGCGCTCTCCGCCATGGGCATCAGCTCCATATCGAATGGTAACCACGGCAACAAGCATCGCTCCCGGATGGAGAACATGGATCCCAAGGAGCGCCGTGAGGTGATCCGAACCCTCCACGCATCCTTCATGGAGATGGATGCCGACGGCAACATCATCCCGAAAACGCCGCAGGCTGCGATCATGGCAGCCACCGCGTACCTAGCGTCCCACCCACCTCCGGAGGGGGACCCGAAAAGAGCTATGCACAAGTCTGCACTTACCGGGCTCGGACTCGTCGGAGCATCGCTCCATCAGGAAGGTCCTACGGAGCCGAAGAAGAAACCTCCGGTCAGGTTCGACCGCAGCCCCTCTCCTTCATCCGAAGAGGAGGACCATGACCTTCCCCGAAGGCACAAGAGCTCGCGCCATCGCAACCGCGATTACGACAACAGAGACGCGCTCACACAACGCAAAATCGACAAAGCGAGCAGCGCATGCTCGTCTGAATCCGATATGGACGAAGACGAAGGAGAACTCTGTGGAGCCCGATGCTTCAGCAGATCTGGTCGACGAACACGGATGCCGCGAAATTTCAAACTTCCTTTCGATACTCCGAAGTTCGACGGAACACAAGACCTAAAGGCGTGGCTCAGCGACCACCTGTCATCCGTCAAGCTGCACGGCGGAAACAAGGAAACAGCCATGCAATGCCTTGACACCGACAGCAACCAGATCCGCTTAGCATCCTATCTTCGTATCTTGAGGTCCATCCGGGTGGGAGGATCGCTACTTCATCCGAAACTTCAAAGGCACCAGCAAGAGGCCCGCCTCAATCAAGGAGTTGTGGGCCTGCACTCAACGAACGGGCGAATCCATTCGCTCGTACATACTACGCTGGACCAACACCAAGAACTCCGCAGCGCACATCTCTGAAGAGAGGGCCATCGACGCCTTCAAGGACGGCGTCAAGCGCTAGGACTTCAAGGAGGAACTTGGGCGCGTCAAACCCAAGACACTCGACCACCTCATGGACATCGCCAACAGGTGGGCTGATGGCGAAGATTCCGTCCACCGGGCGCACTCGGAGGAAGAAGACGACTACGGCCGACAACGAGAACGCCATAGCAAGAGGAGATCGCGCGTCTACGATGATCGCAATGGACCCTACATGGTCGCGGCCGGCTACGCCGATGGCCGCAACGACGCCAACCGCGGCAAATGGAGGATATCATGGAGGAAATTTCGCGATGGAGGACGCCCAACATAGTCGTGGCCATGCGATCGATAACGGACCCTCGAGATACGAAAAAATTTCGGTCCATGCACCATCCACTTCTACATCGACAAGGTGATGGCAAAAGAAGGCGAGCCACATGCTCAAAGACCGCCGTGAGTTCCGTGGCCGAAGCATGGTTCAGATGAGGCAGCAAGCTCCACCCCTGGATTCGGGAACGCACCTGCACCTGGTGAAATAGCGCATGGAGCTCCTCCACCGCCACCTGTAGGAGGACCGAACCAACTAGTCGCACCATCACAGAACAACGCTGGGCACGGGTATCCACCGCCGAAAGGAGCACTGATGATCCAGAAGGGACGCCCAACGAATTGGGTGCAGAAGAAAATCACCCGTAGATCAACCTGGGCGTGACAGCTCCACCTGCCATCCCTGAGTACCTCAGCGGATCAGAGTCCTGCATCACGTTCAACCATTCGGATCACCCTTGCCAGGTCCCTCGCCCAGGTCATGCTGCCCTGGTGCTCGAGGCGCAGATCGGAGGTTTCGATATGAGCCGCGTCTTCATGGACGGCGGCAGTGGCATCAACCTGATGTTCGCAAGCACCCTAGCAGCAATGCGGATCCTGCTATGCAGCCTGGAATAGTCAGACACAACCTTCCACGGCATCGTTCCAGGAAATGGCATATTCCCCCTGGGAAAGATATGGCTCAACGTCATCTTCGGCAAGCCGGACAACTTCCGATGCGAGCGGCTCGAGTTCGAAGTGGTGGACTGGCCATCACAATACCACACCATCCTCGGGCGTGTAGCATTCGCAAGAAACCTGGTAGTACCACACTACGCATACCTGCTACTCAAGATGCCAGGACCCAGAGGCGTCATCACAGTCCACGAGAGCTTCACACGATCAGACCACTGCCTCAGGGACTTTAACAGAATCTCCCAGTCATTCGGCATGCAGGAGGAGCTTGTAAGGCTCCGCGAGGTGACGGACAATGGGGCACCCCCAGTCACACGACAAAACGCACATGGCATGTCTTTCGACTCCACCGTCAACACAAAAAAGGTGCAGGTCCACCCGACGGATGCCTCCAAGACGACGCTGATCGCCAACGACCTCAGCCCCGCATAGGAAATCACGCTCGTCGAATTCCTCCGTGAGCTGGAAATTACCGGTGTCCTGCGGACATGCCAGAGTTCCTAGGAAATCGAGCACGCACTCAACGCCTTTCTAGACACCAAGCCCATCAAGCGGCCCATCCGGAGACCCCGAGCCACGGTCGAAGCCATCGGGATGGAAATCAACAGCTACCGCTGCAGACTTCATCGGAGATCAAAGAAAGCGAGTGGCTCGCAAATACAGTGATGGTCCCCAAGAAGGACACGGACATCCTGCGGATGTGCGTGGACTTCACGTCGCTGAACAAGCACTGCCCAAAGTACCACTTCCCTCTTCCTCGGATCGACCAGATCATCGATTGACTGGAGGATGCGATTAACTCTCCTTCCTCGACGCCTACTCAGGCTACAACCAGATTCGACTCAAGGTCGAAGATCAAGAGAAAACGGCGTTTATCACACCGTTCGGAGTGTTCTGCTACAACACAATGTCCTTCGGGCTAAAGAACGCAGGTGCCACGTACCAGCGATGCATGCAGGCATGCCTGAAGGACCAGATCGGTCGAAACATCCAAGTCTATGTCGATGACATAGTCATCAAAACCAGGGAGGAAAGAACGCTCATCGACGATCTCCGCGAGACATTTGACAACCTCGACTGCTACAAGATCAAGCTCAATCCCGAAAAGTGTGCCTTCGGCATCCCATCGGGTCAGCTGCTTGGATACTTCATCTCCCAACAAGGGATCGAGGCGAACCCGAAGAAAATCCGGGCCATCATGGCGATGGAGAAGACGAAGAATCTCAAGGGTGTCCAGCAGCTCGCAGGGTGAATAGTGGCATTGAGCGGGTTCATCAGCCGCATGGGCGAGAAAGCCCTGCCATTCTACCAGCTACTACGCAAGGCAGATAAATTCGAGTGGACGCCCGAAGCGGACGACGCATTCGAAGATCTCAAGCGACTGCTCTCCACCTCGCCCGTTTTGGTCACGCCAAAGGAGCGCGAACCCCTGCTACTGTACATAGCATCCACACACCAGATGGTCAGCACCGTTCTAGTGTTCGAGCAAACCGATGAAGGAAAGACCCATGGGGTCTAACGCCCAATTTACTACCTCAGCGAGGTATTGACGCCAACAAAACAAAGGTACCCTCACTACCAAAAACTCGCCTATGGCGTGTTCATGATGGCTCGTCGGTTGAGCCACTACTTCCAGGAGCACCAGGTGATGGTCGTCAATGAGGCACCCCTGAACAGCATCCTGAATAACCCAGAGGCCACAAGACGCATGGCCTGTGTAAGCATCGAATCACCTCTTGACATCATCTACGAAGCGCCACTGATCAAGTCTCAAGTCCTCTCGGACTTCGAATCGGATGGAGCTACATGCCGACACCCTGCATATGACGCAGCCATGGACGATGCATGACGGCTCCAAGCGTGAAGTCGAGCAGAGTCGGGTCATATCGACCAGCAGGCGACAAGATGAAGTACGTCCTCCGGATGAGGTTTCGAGCCTCCAACAACGAGGCAGATTACGAGACCCTCATCCACGGCATGAGGATGGCAAAAATCTGTGGCGCAACGCGCCTGGTCATCTACGGTGACTCCAACCTCGTTGTCCAATAGACGATGAACGAGTGCGACGCACACGCTGAAAACATGATCGCGTACCGCACACTCTACAACGCACTCGAAGGAGGCTTCGACGGCTGCGAGCTTTGGCACGTTGGAAGAGAAAGCAACGAGGAGGCCGACAGACTTGCCAACATCGGCTCCACATGTGTAAGGGTGCCACCAGGTGTGTTCCTCGAACATATCTGCGTGCCATCCATTAAGCGAAAATTTCCCAAGGGATCACCCGAAGAGGCAGAGCACTCGGGAGCCACGCTACCCAAAGGTCACGAAGGACCCGAAAAACTGGATACAGAGGTCGCCGTGGTCAACCTGATGCAGGTCATGGCAGTCGAAGAAACCTGGACGCGACCGTACCTCCAGTTCTTGGTAGACGGAGAACTTCCTGACAGCCTGACGGATGCTCGGCGCATATCTCGGCGGTCAAAAGCTTTCACCATCATCAATGGCGAGCTGTACAAGCGCAACATTACGGGTGTACTACAAAGGTGCGTCACCATCAGTGACGGGAAAACCATACTCCAAGACATCCACGAGGGCATCTGCGCCACCACGCAGGCCGCCCCTTGTCGCTAAAGCTTCACGAGCTGGATTCTCTTGCCCACGCCATGAACGATAAAAGACATCGTCCGAAGATGCAAGGGGTGCCAAAGGTTCGCCGACAAACCACACGCACCTCGAGTAGCTTAGGCCCATACCTCTAGCCTGGCCTTTTGCTCAATGGGGCCTCGACATGATCGGCAAACTGCCAAGATCCTCAAAAGGGGGGCACATATACCTCCTGGTCGCAGTCGACAAATTCACAAAGTGGATCGAGGCCATGCCGGTCACTAACCAAAAGGGCAAGACTGCTGTCAAGTTCTTTGAATCCATTGTCTACAGGTTCGGCGTACCGCATAGCATCATCACCGACAATGGATCGAACTTCATCTCCAAAGAATTCCAAGACTTCTGCGAAGGCCTCGGAATCAACATCACATTCGCCTCGGTGGCGCACCCGCAAACGAACGAGCAGGTGGAAAAGGCCAACGGCCTAATCGGCGCCAGCATCAAGAAGCGCCTCATGAGCCCACTCGAGCGACTCGCCGGAGCCTGGACAAAAGAGCTATCCTCCGTCCTATGGAGCCTGTGTACCACGCCAAACAGCTCAACAGGATACACGCCATTCTTCATGGTGCACGGAGCCGAAGCCGTGCTACCATCCGAAGTACGCCACCAGGCCCCCGGGTCGTCGCTTACAGCGAAGACGAATCCACGGCTGCACTCGATGACGCCGTCGACACACTCGACGAGGCAAGAGACATAGCATCAGCTCGGTCAGTGGTATACCAACAGAGTCTCCGCAACTACCACAGCCGACGGCTGCGCCCAAGGTCCTTCGTCGAAGGAGACCTCGTCTTGCGACTGAAGCAAGAGCGACCGAACAAATTCTATTCACCATGGGAAGGACCCTACCTTGTCACCTGAAAGGACTATATCTTCTCATGGTATCTTTTTTGGTGTTAATGATAATCCCAATTGTGTTTTAATTGTGCGCTTGAGTTTCAGGGGAAACATTGTTGATGTCTCCTTCTATAGTGGTGGATGCTCTCTTGGGATCTCATGAAGACGGTGGCCTTTTTTTGTCTTCTCCTAGTTTCTCTCCGGTTATTATTTTTAGGTCACCGTACTATTAAGAGGGGGTCCACTTTGGAAAGCTGTGGGAAATCACTTGTTCTTGCACAAACTTATATGCACCGCCATAGACATCCCATTATCCCGTGAGAGAGCGTGTTCCTGTTCTGTTGGAGCCTTTTGTGTCTCACCGGAACTTCCGGTCATAGGCCGGAATGACCGGAAGTTCCGCTCAAACTTTTTCGCAAGGTCGTTTCTACGCTTTGTTCCGACGCTAGTTCCGCCTCAAGTTCCGTATGCCAAGAACCTTCTTTTGAAGTGTGCTATTTGCCGTAACTTGGCCGGAACTTGCATTGGAACTTGTCCTGCCAAAAGTTCCTGAGCGGAACTTCCGGTCAGATTCGCTTTGACCCAGTTCCGCCGCCCCAAGTTCGGTGGCGCTCAAGAACCTCTGCTTTGAAGTGTGCTATTTGCCGAACTTGGTGAACTTCGAAGTTCACCGAACTTCCGGTCTGTTTTGACCGAACTTCCGGGCGCTCGAGCGGCCAACGGTCCGATGACCGCTGGAGCCGGCCGGCGGAACTTCGCCTCTCACCGAACTTCCTATGTGAGGTCGCTGGGCCGTTCAGCGAGGGGCCTATTTAAGGCACCCCTCTTCTTCCTCCCACCCTCTCTTGAATTTTTCTCTCTCCTCCATTAATGGTTGAGCTTCACCTCACTAGATCTCTCTCTCTAGCCACTCAAATGACTTGATCTTTTGAGAGGTGAGGGAGGTGACCTAGATCTACACTTCCACTTAAGAAGATTTGATTTCCCCACCCATCCTTTGTGGATCTTGTTGCTCTTGGGTTTCTTGGAATCCTAGACGGTGTAGGGCATCCTTGGAGATAAGGCGTGCATTGTAAAGCTTCGAGGTGTCGTTGAGGGCCTCCAATTGAGTTGTGGAGCCTCCCCCTCAACCTCGGTGTAAAGGTTTCGGTTGGCGCCTTCAAGGTCACCGGTTAGTGGATTGTGAGGCCTCCTTTGTGGGGGAGCTCACCGGAGAAGAAGGTGAGGCCTTTGTGGCGCTCGGGTGACCTTGTGTGGCCCCGACACCTCTCCAACATAGACGTAGCTCCTTGGGAGTGAACTACGGGAATTACATCTCCGTGTCTCCTCTCCGGTTACTTTGTTCCCTTCCTTTACTCCTTGCTATTTACTGTTTTTGTTGTTGGTGTTTGTTTTCTTGCATTTAGGTTGTTCACTTAGTTGCATCTCTAGATAACTTCCTTTCTCGTTGAGCCTAAAAGTGAGAAGAAAATTAAAATTGGGTAGACGCCTATTCACCCCCCCTCTAGTCGTATCAAGTCGGTACTTTCAATTGGTATTAGAGCCAAGGCTCTTATTTCGGGCTTTACCGCCTAAGAGACTATGGCCGACGAAGGGGGTAGTGAAACCGAAAAATCCAAGAACTTGGCCACTATGGATGACCTCAAGCAATTGGAGTCATCCATGATGTCCAAGTTCGAGGAAATGATGACTCTCTTGCAGTCCCTAAAGCCAAACCCCATGGTTGCTATTGACACACCCCAACCCAACGAGGTTCCTCCCACCGTTACGGTGTCCGCCCCCGGGGTAACTCCCACGGCTGCCACCACTCACTTGGGACTTGGTTTTGTTGCTCAAACCTCTACCAAGGTTCCAAGTGAGAACATCGAGGAGCCCGAGAACCCAACTTCCAAAGAGGAAAATGGAGGAAAGGACTACTCGGCGGTACCCCCACCGCCGAAGTACACTCCGGATCCACCCATCCCCATGCCACACATTATACCTCAAGGAGAACCACCCATGCTAGATACTTCTAATTTCGCCAATTGGCAATATCTAATGCGCTCACATATTTCTAGCTCATCCATTGAGTTAATGAGGATTGTGGAGGATGGATTCTCTCCATATGACCCAAAGAAGTTGACACGAGGTGAAGTGGTGGACAAGCAACTCAATGCCACAACTTTGGGAATGATTCAAAAGGCATTGACTCCAAAGGATTTTGCTCACATTCGCCAATTTGATACCGCGAAGGAAGCTTGGGATCAACTCGCCGAGCTCTTTGTTGGGAATGCTAGCATCCAAAGCTCCAAGTTTGATGAGATCAACAACGAGTGCGATGGTTTCGCAATGCAAGATGATGATACCCCCGAAGACATGTATAGGCGCCTTAAGGTCCTTTGTTCCACTATGAGGGACCTTGGGGATCACTATGTTGATGATAAGTTTATGAATAGGAAGTTCATTCAAGCTCTCCTCCCATTTGAAGAACAAAAGCTCAACTCTATCAAGGGAAGAACCAACTTTCACTTGATGACCTCCCAAGAAGTCTTGAGTGAAGTTATTGCCGTGACTATTGCCAAGAAGAATGCGGAGTCCGCTCGAGCTAGAGCTATTGGGTCAACCAAAGTGAATCTTGCTTTGAAGGCCAAGGCTATTGAAGTTGATGATGATGATGATGATACATCAAGTGAGTGGTCTCAAGAGGATCTCAAATGTGCCTTCAACGAACATCTTGCTCTCGCTTCAAGGGCCTTTTGGAACAAGTCCGGGTTCAAGTCAAGGTCAAGGGACAACTCAAGATTCAACTCACCCAACAAGTCTCCCAAAGCAAGGTCGTGTTACAATTGCAATGACAAGAGTCACTTCGTGGCCAAGTGTCCCTTTGAGAACCGTGAAGACAATGGTGGTCGTCTCATTCGCAAGGTCAAGTCAAGACCTCCTCATCCTTTGAACAAGAACTACGCCGTCAAGAACACCACTAACAAGGAACGAGCAATTGTGGTCCATGAAGAATATCTTTCGGGCACGGATGAAGATGATGATGATGAAGTTCATGGTGGAGAGATTGTGGGGGTTGCTGCTATTGCCACTACCTCAACTCCACGTCTATCCCTCTTCGACTCGCCAAATGAAAATGTCATCTCCTCCAACCAAAAGTGCTTCATGTCCAAGGCCACCGAGGTAACACTGAAACCCACTCCTCAACCTATCTCTAGTGAACCTTCCTCTCTTGATCTTGTTGGTCTAGAGGTGAAGAAAGAGATGATTGACATGTGTGAATTTGTTGCTACCTTAGATGAAGAAACTAAAAACTGCATTGAGTCCTTACTTGCACAACTTGACAATGCTAGAGATGCCTTAGATGAAAAGGAAGAACTTCTTGACTTGCTAAGTAAAAATGAAAGAGATGTCGCCGATGAAATTGCCTCTCTCACTCAAAGTCTTGAAGATGAACAAAATATGAGAATTAATCTTGAAGAAAATGTGTCTAAGCTTGTAGATGATCATAACAACACTTTGACCTCTACAATTAAAGAACGTGACCATGCTCTTGCTTTGATTAAGGTTCTCAAGAAAGAAAATGCTGAGTTTGTGGGTGGTCATGATAAGACTCAAAAGGATCTTAAGAAACTCAAAGAGGAACACAAAGCCTCGGAGAGTAAATTCTCAAATCTTTTTGAAGCCCATGAACAGCTTCAAACTCAATTAACTTGTGATCTCTCTAAGTCTTCCGTTGTGCAAATTATAGACTTGTATAGCTCTCCTAACCCTTGTTGCAAGCATGAGCATCTCATAGAGGAAGTCAAGGTGTTGAAGGATCAACTTGCCAAGACTAAGAAGAAGAAGAAGAAGAACAATAAGAAGAAAAATAACAAGGGCATGGCCCAAGGGGTATCACACAGCCTAACCCTCTTGCAAAGTGACAACTTTGCCGGAAAGAACAATCCCTCTTATATTCTTTGCAAGTCTTATGATGGTCATGTATATTCTAGATACGTGGGAACGTCTTACACGCATGATTATCATTGGGCCATCTAGGTGCCAAAGGTTCTTGTCACTAACAAAAGGGGACCCATTGCAAAATGGGTACCTAAAACCAAGTCTTGATTTTCTTGTAGGACTATGCTTCCGGCGGATGAAAATGGGTGCTTGATAGGGGTGCCACAAGTCATATGACCGGAAGCAAGTCTATCATGACCGAATTGAGGCCCAATATTGCCAACACCATGGTCTCCTACGGTGACAAAATAAGCTCTTAGGTTTTGGGTTTTGGCAAAGTGGTGGTAACCCCGGATGTATCCTTGGTTGACGTCATGCTTGTCAAAACTCTTGGTTACAACTTACACTCGCCTGCTCTTATGGTCTTTCTTCTTTCTTTAATTCTCATTCCGTGGTCCTCATGTGGAGCAAGTCTCTCAAGGTGGCTTTTGTAGGATATGTAGAACATGACTTGTATGTGGTGGACTTTTCAGGGACCACTACTCCTCATGCTCTATGTCTCTATGCTAAAGCCGACAAGGGCTGGTTGTGGCATCGCCGCCTAGCCCATGTCAACATGAGGACTTTGCAAAGACTTCACTCCGAGGGCCACATCCTTGAATTAACGATGTTTCTTTTGCCAAAGATCGTGTGTGGCTTGTATTGAAGGGAATATGCATGAAACTCCTCACAAAGCGCTCAATCAAATCACTACCGAGAGGTGTTTGGAGCTTTGCATATGGATCTCTTTGGTCCTCCCTCTCATGATAGCCTTGGAGGCAAGAAGTATTGCTTGGTTATTGTGGATGATTTCTCAAGATACACTTGGGTGTTCTTTTCAAGTACAAGAGTGAGACTCAACAAACCGTCATCGACTTTGCTAATGAGGTTCAACGAAGCACAATGCAACTATTCTCTCAATTCAAGTGATAATGGCACCGAAGTTCAAAAACTATACCTTGGATGAGTTTCTCAGTGATGAAGGAATCAAGCATCAATACTCCACTACACTCAACAAAACGGAGTTGCCGAAAGGAAGAATCGCATTGATGGATGCGGCTAGGTCTATGCTAGATGAGTTCAAGTCTCCATACAAATTTTGGGCCGAGGCCATCTCCACCGCTGCCATGCAACCAACCGGCTTTATCTCCGCAAGAATAAGAACAAGACCCCTATGAACTTCTCACCGGAAAAAGCCTAATGTTAGCTACTTTGGTTGCAAGTGCTACATTCTCAAGAAAGGAGTTCAGTTGTCCAAGTTTGAATCCAAGGCTCAAGAAGGAATTTTCGCTACTCAAATCAGTCCCATGCTTATAGAGTCTACAACAAAGCCAATGGAAGAGTTGAAGACGAGCAACGCGTGAAGTTTGATGAAAATCATGAGTCTCTTGTTAGGCAAGATGGTGTTTGTGATCCAAGTGATGAAATTCCTCCCAAGGCCATAGGAAGAATGGGTGTGGGTTTCCACCTCCCCATTGAGGATCCCCTTATGTATGAAGGAGAAGGACCAAGCTCTACTCAAGTGGATCCCTCTCTCACAAGATCATCTTGCACCTCAAGGACCTACTTTCTTGGCACAAGCTCCCTCAAGCTCTTCCGAAGCTTCCCATACTGATGACTCTCCAAGCTCTAAAGAACAAGCTCTTCATCAACAACATCAATCTCCCCACGATGGGGCTCCTCCTTAAGGCACCTCCCACGGACAAGCTCTACATCAACCTCATCAACCTCCCCAAGATGGGGCTCCTCCTCAAGGTCACGGTTCTTCCCAAGGTCAAGCTCGTCGAGATCAAGAGCAAGTCAATGATCCTCAAGGATCCTCTCCAAGTGATGACTTCAAGTAGAAATTGATGAAGATGACCCTCGTGTTCGTGCTTATAGTCAAGGGGGCGGCTCAATTGGTGGAAATGACCAAGTGGTAGCTCAAGAATCTCGAGTTGAAGCACAAGCCCGCCGTCAAGCCTATCGTCTCGCCAAGCTTGTTCAAGATGGCCATATCCTTGATAATGTCTATGGAGATTTCAATAAAGGTTCCACTACTAGGAGGCAACTAGCTTCTTTTTGCTCTCACCATGCGTTTATCTCTCTTGTGGAACCACAAAAAGTCTTAGAAGCTCTTGAAGATGATGATTGGCTTGATGCTATGAACGAGGAACTGCACAACTTCAAGAGGAACAATGTTTGGACATTGGTTGAGTGGCCCAAAGACTGTCAAAACGTCATTGGTACCAAGTGGGTCTTCAAGAACAAGTGCGATGCGAACGGAATTTTCGTGCGCAACAAGGCAAGGTTAGTTGCCCAAGGATACTCACAAGTTGAGGGCATCAACTACGGTGAGACTTATGCCCCTGTTGCCCGCCTTGAATCCATTCATATACTTCTTGCCTTCGCTACCCATCATAACTTTAAATTGCATCAAATGGATGTTAAGAGTGCTTTTATTAATGGTCCTTTGAAAGAGTTGGTATACGTCAATCAACCTCCGGGCTTTGAGGATCCACTTTTTCCGAACCATGTCTACAAGCTCAATAAGGCACTCTATGGCCTCAAGCAAGCCCCACGTGCGTGGTATGATTGCCTTAGGGAGCTCTTGTTAGACAGGCTTCAAGTGGGCCTCATTGATCCCACTCTTTTACTAAGAAAGTTGGAGGCCACTTGTTCGTATGCCAAATCTATGTTGATGACATTATCTTTGGGTCTATTAAAAACTTTTAATGAGGATTTTGCCAAGCTCATGACCGACCGCTTCGAGATGTCCATGATGGGGGAGTTGAAGTTTTTCCTTGGGTTTGAAGTCAAACAATTGAGGAAAGGGACTTTCATCAACCAAGCCAAGTACATCCAAGACATGCTCAAGAAGTTCAAGTTTGATCAAGTCAAAGGTGCCAAGACTCCCATGCCAACTAAGGTTAATCTTGATCTCGATCCCAAGGGTAAGGAGGTGGATCAAAAACTCTATCGATCGATGATTGGTTCTTTGATATATCTTTGTGCATCCCGACCGGATATTATGTTGAGTGTGGGTATGTGTGCAAGATTTCAAGCCGCACCAAAGGAAAGTCACATGGTGGCGGTCAAGAGGATCTTTTGATATTTAGTTCATACCCCAAACTTTGGGTTGTGGTACCCCAAGGGAGCCAGCTTTGATCTCATTGGTTACACGGACTCGGACTGTGTTGGTGACAAAGTGGGACAAAAGTCAACCTCTAGAGCTTGTCAGTTCCTCGGAAGATCTTTGGTTTATTGGTCCTCGAAGAAGCAAAAATGTGTGTCTATGTCCACTGCCGAAGCTGAGTACATCTCTGCCGCAAGCTGCTGTGCTCAATTGCTATGGATGAAGCAAACTTTGAAGGATCTCGTACTATATTTTGACAAGGTGCCTCTCCTTTGCGACAATGAGAGTGCCATTGCTATTGCTCACAATCCCGTGCAACACAACCGGACCGAGAACATTGAGATTCGTCATCATTTCATTCGGGACCATGTTGCTAGAGGAGACATTTCTTTGGAGTATGTTCCCACCAAGGCAAATCTTGCGGATCTATTCACGAAGCCTCTTGATGAAGCAAGGTTCCGAGAGTTAAGGCATGAGCTAAATATCATTGATTCGAGCAATGTTGCTTGAGTACCTTGCACACCTACCCGCGTCTCAATGTGTATCTTGTTTGGATGTAGGCATGGATTTAGGGCGAGTGTAGTTCCTCTTATGAACAAACGTTATCCCTATTATGCACACATTAAAGTTTTCATACTCTATAGACTCTAAAGGAGACCATTTGAGCGGTGTCAAGCCATTTACTCTTATATAAGGTGGCCTCGACCACCGACCCGTTTTTATTTGTGTCTTTTATTCGTTTTTTATTCGTTTTTATTTGTGTCTTTTGGGTTTTTTGTTGGCTTTGGTTCTTCACAGTTTGAGCTATCTATCCTAAGACTTTCCTTTCCTCAATCCCTCTCTATTCCCTGCACAAGTTCTTCCTTGTTGTCTTCCGAACCTGAGATGGTCCTCAAGGCCGTGGAACTTCCGGTCCGACCGACCGAAGTTCCGTCCGGAACTTCGGTCCCCGACCGGAACTCCTGGTGCTCCCATCCTATAAGGTGGGCCCTGGGTGAAAACGGGATCTTATTCCTTTTTCCCCAAGACCCATCCTCTATTTGAGCGCCACTTGCCAGACCTCTCCACGAAGGTGCTCCGCCCTGCCTCCAACCTCTCCTCCGCAGATCTGCCTGGGATCCTTCCCACCTCGATCTCCGCCATGGACTCGATTTGCCTCAACTCCCTCCATTAATGGAGATCTTGCTCTCACCATGGCTTGAGTTAGGGCACACCTTGTCTAGGCTAGTTCTTTGGCTAGAACTTGTTGGAAGATCTTGGTAGGCCTAGGTATCATGCTAGAGTAGATCGGTCCAACACATCCTTGAAAATCTGTGCACTTGTGGCCTTTAGATCTAGATCTAGTGAACTCATGTTGGAACCGGCCAACGGTAGGCCTCACCGAACTTCCGGTGAGTCACGACGAACTTCCGGTGGACCATTTTCACCGGAAGTTCCTAGATTCAGGAAGTTCCCAAGAATAATGCAATTTTTTTCTGTTTGTATTTTTCCAATCTATTTCTTTTGTTTCCGCTTCCGAACTTGTGCACTTATCCCACCTTCCCTCCCTACTCTTGTGCTTTCTTCTCAGGGCAAGATGATACCCGCCAAGGAAAGCGTGCCCGCTGACCATCCTCTGAGATTCCTCCTGAGATTGATGAGGAAGATGTTGAGGTTGCGTCCGACCACCCGCACTACTCGCCGGAGTGCTGCCGCAGGAAGAGGCCTCTCTTGCTCGTATACATCACCGCCGGGCTGCATGACCAAAGCCAAGATTTCCAAGTGGTCTCGAAGCTTACTCGCATTCAAAGCTACGGATCCCTCGTGCCTCGTGATCGCCTTTGCTTGGACCTCACTTCCACACCGCCGTCAGAACAGATTTATGAAGAAATTTATGCATCAAGAAGAAGTTCGTCGTTGTTCTCAAAAGTATATCAATGTGACTCACATGGAAGAGAAGCAAGTTTACTTGAGAGGCTCTTGATATCCGCCAGTTTGGGCTGGTTCCCTCATGGAGCAATCACGAACTTTGATGTGACCGCTATTGCTCGCTTTACTCCACTGCTTTTCTCGCATGCGCCCTCATCAAGGTGTGATGAAGTGGATGACCAGGACGTGTTTCTTACCGCCACTTGGGCTGAGTTTGCGAGCTTCTTGGCTATACCATTCACCGGCCGGGAAAATGGTTGGCGTGTTCATGGTCCCGAAGCTTGATCCCGAGGTCCCGAGCCTCTCTACATTGAAGGTGGGGAACTCGGTTTGTGAATCATCTCACTGCCGCTTTTGACATCATGCGCAGTGTGTACTTGAACACCATCTCTCCCAAGGCTGGCAACTTTGATCGCTTCATGGCTATCGTGACCTCATGCATCGACTTATCTTCGCCGGACACCGATGTGTCAATGGATATTATGCACTTCATCTACTCAGAGATGTGGGCGGCTCTCATTGAAAAGCGCTCCTGCATCTATGCTCCTTACATACAGACTCTCATCAATCACAAGTGGCTTGAGGCGACTGGCAAACCCTTTCCTCAAGACAACATCACCATTCATGAAGAGAAAAAGCTCCGTGTGAGTAAGAACCAGAAGCCTCGTACTCAGGAAGAAAAAGAAGCTGCTCTCAAGAAGGCTCGAGATGTTGCTAGTGGTCCCTCCTCTATTCCTGGTAGCTCTAGTGCTGGTGGTCCTTCTCTCCGGAGGCAGACGTCTTGGGCAAAGAAGCTGCTTGGGAAAGTGAAGAAAACTTTTTGCTTTCTGCAGGACCGCGAGTATCAGGCTTATGTTGATCAGCGTCACAATATTCAGCTGAAGGCCATCATGGCAGCCCTCAACATTCCTTGCTCACCTGTCACTAGCTCACATCGCTCCCAAGGAGGATTGGATTCGACAACCGCAACGGGTACGAGGATGAGTCTCAGGAGGAGGTCACTGGTCACCGAGTGGGGTCATTGTCCTCGGTTCGCCCTCTCCTCTCGTGGCTGGGACGAGTAGCTTGATCTTCTCTTCCTTTTTGGTGTCTCGATGCCAAAGGGGGAGAAAGATGTCTATTAGGTTGCCTACGGGATTTGCATGGGTTGAGTCGCGAGCCTGTTCTTGCCTTTGATCTTTTCTTGCTCGTGAACTCTCTAGTTTTATTTGTGTGCTTGTGACTTTATGGCTGTGAACTTATGTGTGTTTGTGGACCTTGTTATGTTCGAGACTATGTGCTATCTTATGCAATGTCTATGCAATGTCGTGTGTGTGGTATCTTGTTGTCATCTTATGGGCATATGCATATGGTGGTGGAGCCTCATTGCTCATATTGTTATTATTACTCCTTGTGTCTCCACCACGTTTGGTTGGTTCCGGTATGTTCTCTATCCTTTCTTGTATCTTGCACTTGTGCTATCTTTGCAATTGGTAGGGGGAGCCTCTGTGTATGTGTGCCAGTCTTGTCCTGAGAGTTCTTTACTCTACCTTGCACACATACATGGGGAGCTTGTCCCGCCCATTGCAAAGATTGCTTTGTTTCTATGCAAATCTTTGGGATTGTCATCTAACACCAAAAAGGGGGAGATTGAAAGGACTATATCTTCTCATGGTATTTTTTTGGTGTTAATGATAATCCCAAATGTTTTTTAATTGTGCGCTTGATTTTCAGGGGAAACATTGTTGATGTCACCTTCTATAGTGGTGGATGCTCTCTTGGTATCTCATGAAGACGATGGCCTTTTTTTGTCTTCTCCTAGTTTCTCTCCGGTTATTGTTTTTAGGTCACCGTACTATTAAGAGGGGGTCCACTTTGGAAGGCTGTGGGAAATCACTTGTTCTTGCACAAACTTATATGCACCGCCACGCATCCCATTATCCGTGAGAGAGCGTGTTCTTTTGATTTCAGGAATTAATCTAACTTCCCAATATGCTCGTTTTCAAACTTTTTTTCATGGCAGCGACAAATAGTTGACAAGGTTCCGTTCCGGCAAGGCCAAGAATCTTTCCGTTTGAAGTGTGCTATCGAATCCGTCAGAACTTCACCTAACTTGTCC